>BQNB010004175.1:4583-109518 GCA_026074375.1 Tanacetum coccineum | reverse complement strand
CTTACACCACCCACTAATGGAACCCATATACAATCCATATAGTGTAGGCTTCCATCCTCTCTCTTTTCCATTTGTTAGTCCGTACCATTCAATCGTTCAGCTATCACATTTTCATCCTTAAACGCTTCACCTTGAGCTGCCAATATTAGTCCTTTAACTCTGGACTAAATTGTCACAACCATCGTTCGCACTCGTCGAGGCTTCACTCTCTCTTTTCTACTTAAAGCATCAGCTACTACAATTGCTTTACCAGGATGGTACTTAATCTCACATTCATAATCACTAAACAGCTCCAACCATCTCCTTTGACACATATTCAACTCCTTTTGATCGAATATGTGTTGAAGGATCTTATGATTTGTATAGATAACACTCTTTGTTCCGTGCAAATAATGCCTCCAAATCTTTAGCGTAAACACCACCGCGCCTAACTCTAAGTCGTGAGTCATGTAGTTTTTCTTGTGGCTCTTCAATTGTCTTGATGCATAGGCAATTACCCTATCCCTTTGCATAAGAACACATCCCAATCCTTGGTTTGACGCATCATAATAAAACACAAAATCTTCTACTCCATTCGGTAACGACAATATTAGTGCATTACACAAATTGTCCTTCAACGTTCGAAAAGCTTCCTCCTGCTTCTCACCCCACTCATACTTTTGATTCTTTTGAGTCAACGAAGTAAGGGGTTCAGCAATCTTGGAGAAATTTTCAATGAAACGTCTATAATATCTAGCCAATCCCAGAAATGATCTTACTTCAGATGGTGTCGTAGGGGATTTCCAACTTTTCACCGCCTCAATCTTACTTGGGTCCACATGAATACCATCGTGATTTACCACGTGTCCAAGAAAATGTACCTCTTGCAACCAGAACTCGCACTTGGAGAACTTCGCATACAGCTTCTCCTTCCTTAGCAAATCCAACATCAATCTCAAATGATTTTCATGATCCTCCTTCGTCTTTGAGTATATCAAGATATCGTCAATAAACACTATGACGAACTTATCCAGGTACGGTTTGCATACTCGGTTCATTAAGTCCATGAAAACTACGGGTGCATTTGTTAATCCAAATGGCATAACCGTAAACTTAAAATGCCCATATCGTGTTCTGAACGCGGTCTTTGAGATATCATCATCATGCACTCTCAGCTGATGATAACCAGATCGAAGGTCTATCTTAGAGAAGTAGCGCGCTCCTTGAAGTTGGTCAAATAAATCGTCAATCCTAGGGAGCGGATAACGATTCTTGATGGTCAACTTGTTCAGTTCACGATAGTCTATGCACATGCGAAACGATCCATCCTTCTTCTTGACAAACAAAACTGGCGCTCCCCATGGTGAGTGACTTGGCCGAATAAATCCCTTGTCTTGCAACTCTTGAAGTTGCTCCGACAGTTCTTGCATCTCCGAAGGCGCTAGTCGATATGGCGACTTTGCTACGGGCGTCGCTCCAGGAATCAAATCTATACGAAACTCTACTTGTCGTTGTGGCGGTAATCCTGACAGGTCATCCGGAAATACGTCCTCGAAATCACGTACGATAGGAATATCGCTTAACGTCGGTTCATTCGCCTTTGTGCTCATTAACGTCTTTGTCTTCCCGACATTACGTTCTCCTTGAACACAGAGTACCTTACCTTCTTCTACAGGTATCCTAACTATCTTCTCGTGACACACGATCACAGCCTTTTGGTTTGACAACCAATCCATTCCTACTATCACATCAAAACTTCCTTGTCCTAATGGTATCAAGTCTATAGGGAATATAGAATCTCCTAGCTCTAGTCTACAGCCACGGAAAATTCTATCAACTTCTTCCTTCTTACCATTAGCTACCTCTATCACATACCCAGGGTTTGCAATACTAGGTTTCTCATTTAATAGGGGCGCATTCCTTCTTACCATTAGCTACTTCTATCACATACCCAGGGTTTGCAATACTAGGTTTCTCATTTAATAGGGGCGCAAATTTAGTGGATATAAAACTAAAATCAGCACCAGAATCGAAAAGCACAGTAGCGTAGAGATTGTTTAAGGAATACGTACCCATCACTATGTTAGGATCATGAAGAGCATCACCAGCATTCACATTGAAAGCCCTTCCCCTAGCTCGGTTCTCATTGCCTCGGGTGTTCCTATTCCCTTCCAACGCTAGCTGATTTCTAGATTGATTACGTCCTCGGTTCCACTTAGGACAATTTAGACGTAAGTGATCCAAACTTCCACACTCATAACAAGCTCTCTGCCCATCTCTTGGCCTAACTGCTCGTATCGGCTCTGCATGCCTAACCGGTGTTCTACAGTCTCTGGCCATGTGACCCGGCCTTTGGCAATTGTAGCACACTATGCATGGTCCTTTTTTAGCATGAAAACCCTTACACCTATCGCACTGGTCCGCGCGAACTCACCCCCTTTATATGCACCGATAAATACCAACACACAATAAGGATCAGAATCACGCGAGACCAATAAAACCGGAAGCAGTATAGAGTGTTCCCGGGTCGTTATGTCCCAACGAGGCTAGAGATGGAAAATCGAGAGACGATTGATGATTGATGTTTGAATATGACAAGGATTAGGATTGGGCACCAAACTTTAATAAGCAAATGCACATAAAAGAAAGGCAAAGAAAATAAGCTGGAACAAGAATAAAAACTAGAAATAGTGAAAACACCTACACTTTCTAAACTAAGACACAAATAAGCTCAAATAAGCTTAAGACAAATCAAATAAGCTAAACTAACTCTAAACAAGCAAATACAAAAAGCAATTAAGCTAAATTAAACAAGATAAACACAACAGTACTAACAACAGTACTAACAATATTAACTTGAGTACTAACTTGGAGTTAGTACTGCTATCTTTGAGTTAGTACTGCTAGCTTTGAGTTAGTACTGCTAGGCTAACAAAACTCAAAGAAACAATAAATAAGCAAACAAGCTAAAACAGAAGTTCCACTAACCTTAATAAGCACTTAGTAATAGGAATAAGCAACTAGAATAAACCAAAATGACAAATAAGCTAGAAAGCTACAAACTGATACATTATTGAAAATACTTTGAAAAGAAAAATAAGCTTACTCCTAAAAACAGTAAAGGAAAATGGTTTAATTCACTCTAAAAAGCTAATTAAATCTTAAATAAGCAGAAATTATAAGCTGATAAGCTAAAATGAACTACCAGTACTAACAGTTTTAACTAACAGTACTAACTTGGAGTTAGTACTGGTAGCTATAGTTAGTACTGTTAGTTTTAAAATTCTGAAAATGAACTAGCAGTACTAACTAAAGGGTTAGTACTGTTAGTTCAAAATACCCCTTAAAGTTTTCACAAATCATTTTTCTTTTATTATTAAGCTGATTTGGTCCTTAATTATTAAAAACAGATTGTTAAATAACAAAATAGAATACTTATAAACAGGTTTTAGTCAAGAATAAGCACTAATAAGCAGTTCTACAGTAAATAAGAAAGCAAGAAAAAGAGAAACTTACAACACCCTTGCTCAAATAGGGTCAAATAATGAATCTACAAGCTCTAGCTTGCATAAAACAAGCTAGTGAGAGTCCATAAGCCCATCCAGAACTGGCTTATCATCCATAACATAAGCTGTGGTATATTTGAGAGTGATATTTGTGATTTTCTCTTAACTACTTAACTTTTTATTTTTACTTAATGAAAACAGCTTATAAGTAAGCTGTGGTGAGAGCTTTTTGAACACAGAACAATATGATTAAGAAACTTAACACTGGTATTGTAAATTGACTTAAAAACTCAAATTTGCATTAAAACTTGAAAGTGTTACAAAGCTGAAAGTAAAAGCTGTAAATGACTTAAAAATTAAGCTAAGATTAAAAACTGAAATTAATTACTAAAAAAAACTAGATGCCTCAAAGGCTTACAAAAAGCTCTATTTATAGCCGAAGTCTTCATCTCTTGGACTTGCAGCTTGTGTTTCTTTTGTGAGAGCTTCAACCAAGTGTGTTAGTGTTGATGGGAATATCTTACAACAAATCCCAGCCTTTTATTTCATTTGTGCTTCTTTGGAGGCAATCTCAGCCATCGAAATGCTTTGGGAATGGAGAGGGATTGCCAACTTGGCATTTATACAACTGGGATGGGTTAGTAGGGTGGATGAAATGATTTTGGCTAGGGTGTCGAGTGGTTTTGCAGGGGAGGAGGTATGGGAGGACATCCAAGTTGTACCTGGGTTTGTTGGGCGGGAAAGAAGGCTTTATGGGAAGGTAGGCAGTTTTGTCCCCTCAAGTTATATAACTTGAATGTAATCTCTGCCCGGTTGGCAGTTATAGTCCCTCAACTTGGTATTTTAGTAATACAACTTGAGGTTTGGCAGTTTTAGCCCCTCAAGTTGTATTTTCTTCATTTGGCTTGACTTTTGACTTTGCCCTTTCCACCCTGTGCTTGGATTTGATTGTTTTTGGCTTTCTTTTTGTTCCTTTTCTTGAATATCCGTTCTTCACAATCAAAGCAAAAACATACAAATACAAAGTATTTTTGGTACGTTTTTAGTCATTTAAGTCTGTTTCAAATGGAAAATGGTATGTGTAATTAAGCACATACCAAAATCCCCCATACTAAGGTATTGCCGTGTCCTCACGCAATGTCATGAAGTAAACACTTACGAAAACTAAGAATCTCGAACCCCCTCGACTAATTACCTTGAAAAGTAGCAAAGTGTTCGTCAAGGGGAACAAAGGAATCAATAGCTTCGATAAGTCCCGTTTTCACCATTTTTGATATGTACACTAACTATCCCTAATATTTTTGGATTTTCCTTTTTCTTTTCTTGACTGCCTGTTTGACTTCCTTTATTTTATAAACACTGGGATCATAGAATGAGAAACGTCCATAGAATAATCTACGGATGTCCTGACGGATAAATTCATCGTCCTCGATTTTTCACTAGATCCAAACCAAGCAATTAAACAAGATCATTTGTCAATATAAGTCTAAATGTTAAGCACTCATACTTATGACTTGTGAACTTTTAACTCCCGACATGGATATATGATTTAAATGTGTGTGCTCATTTCGACTCAACCATAGATCAACTTATTTTCATAGTCGTAATTCAAGATGAATCAAGACTCAAAGCAACAACTTATTAGGACCTTGTAACTTGATTTTAAAGAACGAAAATTTTACTGTAGAACTTTTTGCAACATCTTTATCATCATAAACATAAGTTCTTAAAGCTAGGAATGCGTTGCTTAGTTTGAACACCTACCTAGGCCTCGCTCCCTGGCAGGATATCACAACCAACGACCGGTGTTCTTAGTTTGAAAACCCACCCCGTTGCTAGCGTAGTGGGAAGTCACATCAACACCTTCTTCCTAATATGGCTAAGGATAGGTGTCTTAGTTTGAACCCTCACCTAGACCTCGCTTCCTGGTGAGATATCACAACACACCAAATCCCTAGAAGTAAAAATGTATTAGTTTGAACCCCCACCTCGCGGTTAGCGGAGTGGGATATCACGACACATCTTTTACTTGCTCCATATACTCAAATGTATTCTTCAATTGCATAATTATTAATATTCATGCTTTTTTCCATTCATATTTCATTCATGCTTCTTTGGCATTTTAACTTTCAAATTACTAAGAACAGAAAAAACTCGCTTTAAAGAATCAAGTTACAAAGTTGAAGCTTTTTCTAAAAACATCGATTGACTTAGCTGAATTGAAATGAGCACGTATGATTAGGCGGATTAAAAGCTAATGGGAGAAAAAGCCACAAGTTACTCATATAAGTTTTTAGAAGAATCTTGCTTAGCACATAAACTTATATTTAACTCTATCACTTCTTGTTCTTCACCTCGTGAAAGCTTAGCTTACAATTAAGGAACTAGCTAGGGCTCAACACGCCCGATTGAGTCAAAAATTATTCTCATTCTACCCATTAGGAAAGTCGAAACTGTGACAAAACACTTATTTTATTTTTGAAATTTTTTAATTTTTTCATTTTTTTGGTATTTTTGCAAAAATTTGGTGGTAAAAACGGAATTACGTGACAACAACGGCTGCAGGCAAAAATCCATAATCGAAGATCCCCCCCATACTAGAACTAAACATCGTCCTCGATGTTTTGAAAGGGGCACCTACGTAAATCTAAGGCCGTTTATGAAGTGTGCCAAAAGATAAAACGTTAGTCGCCCCCCCCCCCGAAAAAATTAAAAAAAAAAGATTTTGGATCCTGGATTCCTAAAATAGAAGCTGAAGGATGTGAAACTCTGATAAAAATACAAGTATGAAGTTCTTCAAAATCAGGGCAATCCTGGACAATATAACAACACAAACACGAAACACGGGTAATGAAAAGCGAGGCCTCACACAACAAGAAAACACATATTGTATTTTTACCCCAAAACACGATAACATGGGGTGGCCTCCCACGAAGCGCTTGTTTAAGGACCCGCTATTCATGACCCTACACCCTGAATAAATTTGGACATTATGAAGGTCTGGAGATTCTGGGACTACCAATTGTGGTACGATCCCTCCAAGTAGTGCATAAACGCGACCATTCACTTTGAAATTTGGCCCGAGTTTTTGAGATAACTCGAAGGTGCCGTCGGAAAAACTAAGTGTTATAGTGAAAGGTTCCAACCAGCGGGTTTTAAGCTTTTTCCTGAGAAATCCTTTAATCTAGAGTTAAAGAGGAGTACTCGAACACACCACGTTGAAAACGCGGTTTTTGATCTTGGAGTCGTGAATCCTCTTTGTCTTTTCTTTATAGATCAAAGAGTTCTCATAAGCTTCATCACGGAGCTCATTAAGTTCATTCAGTTGAACTTTTCTATGGTCACCAGCGGTTTTTAGATCAAAGTTTGTATGTTTCAAGGCCCAGTAGGCCTTGTGTTCTAACTCAATTGGCAGATGGCAAGCTTTTCCGTAGACCAGCTTATATGGAGTACACCCGATGGGTGTTTTGTAAGCGGTGCGGAAAGCCCATAAAGCATCATCGAGCTTATCTGACCAAGAGGTACGGTTCTCGCCCACGGTCCTTTCAAGAATTCGTTTCAAACCACGATTGGATACCTCAACTTGTCCACTTGTTTGTGGATGATACGCGGTGGAGAGACGATGAGTGACTCCGTATTTAAGCATGACCTTTGCAAATTGGTCATTGCAAAAATGGGTTCCGCGATCACTTATGATTGCACGAGGGGCACCGAATCTGGCGAAGAGAGATTTAAGAAATTTACAAACAACTCGGGCGTCATTGGTGGGGAGCGCTTTTGCTTCAACCCATTTTGATAAATAATCAACGGCCACGAGGATGTATTTGTTGCCTTTGGATGATGGGAATGGCCCCATAAAGTCAATGCCCCAGACGTCAAAGATTTCACAAACTTGGATGGAATTTTGTGGCATCTCATCACGTTGTGAAACTTTTCCTTGACGCTGGCATGAGTTGCAGTTTTTAACCAACTCATGGGCATCTTTGTAGATTGTGGGCCAAAAGAATCCGGAATCGAAGACTTTTCTTGCTGTGTAGTTAGCACCGTGATGTCCACCGGTGGGACCATCGTGGCAAGCCATGAGGATGTCATGGGCTTCTTTGCCAAAAACACAACGTCGAATAACTTGATCCGCACAGATTTTAAACAGAAAGGGATCTTCCCAGAAATAATGCTTCACATCTTTGAAGAATTTTCTTTTCTGCTGGGTTGACATCCCTTTGATCACGAAATTTCCCGCATGGTAGTTTGCGATGTCAGCAAACCATGGGGTACTAGAATTAAGAGCAGCAATCGAACTAAGAGTTTCCAGAGGAAACTTTTCATTTATCTCCTTTGGATCGAGCTCATTCTTGTGAGGATTCTCTAATCGTGATAGATGATCAGCCGCTAAGTTCTCAGCTCCTTTCGTGTCAACTACATCAAAGTCGAACTCTTGAAGGAGCAGAACCCATCGGAGTAATCTCGCCTTAGAATCTTTCTTTGCAAAGAGATACTTAAGGGCGGAATGATCCGTATACACAGTGCATTTGTTCATGACAAGGTACGATCGGAATTTTTCGAATGCGTACACCACGGCTAACATTTCTTTCTCTGTCGTGGTGTAACGTGATTCCGCCTCATTCAATGTTTTGCTTGCATAGTGTATAGGTCTGAAATGTTTCTCATGACGTTGCCCCAAGACTGCACCTAAGGCAATCGCTTGCATCGCACATAAGCTATCAAATGGTTCATTCCAGTCTGGGGCAATCAGGATTGGAGCCTCGGTTAGATTCTCTTTGAGAGTGTTAAATGCTTCAATACACTCTTTGGAGAAATAAAACGGAGTCTCTTTTTCAAGCAAATGGGTCATGGGACGGGCTATTTTTGAGAAATTTTGGATGAATCTTCTATAAAACCCGGCATGCCCAAGAAAACTGCGGATTCCTTTTACAGTAGTCGGGTTGGGGAGCTTTGCGATAACGTTAATCTTAGCTCGATCAACCTCAATTCCTGACTTGGAGATTTTGTGTCCAAGAACAATGCCTTCCTTACCATGAAGAAGTGCTTTTCCTCCCAGTTTAGGGCTAAATGGTGTCGTCACACCGCTAAAGCATCTTTTTCCGAAATGGGTTTAGGCATGTAAGAAGACTATCCAAAAACCGAAAAGTCCATCCATAAACACTTCCATCGTTTTTCGATCATGTCGTGAAGAATGCCGTCATACAGTCTCTGGAATGTGCCTGGATGCATTTGCAGAGGCCAAAGGGGCATGCGGCGGGTAGCAAAGGTTCCTATGGGCAAGTAAACGTTGTCTTTTCCTGATCATTTGGGTTGATGGTTATGTGAAAAAAACCCAGAAAACATCGAGAAACAAATAGTATTCGGTTTTCTGCAAGCCCTCGGCATTGTCCATGAATGGTAGAGGAAAAATGTCCTTTCGGGTGGCTTTCATTCACTTCGAGTAGTCAATGCATACCCGCCATCCCGTAACTAATCGAGTTGGGATCAACTCCATTTTGCTCATATCTCAACTACGTAAAACCACCTTCTTTGGTACACAGTGTATCGGGCTCACCCATGGACTATCCGAGATAGGGTAAATTAATCCAGCTTTAAGAAGTTTTTCACTTCCTTATGTTAATGACATCGTGATTTTTGGGTTTACCCGTCTCTGATGTTGGACCGCTGTGTGTAGTCCTCTTCCATTCAGATTTTGTGTTACAAAATTCGGTTAATACCCTTGATATCGAGAGTTCCAAGCCTGGCTCGCTTGTGGACTGCAAACACCTTTATTAGACGGCTTTCTCCCCGAACACATCAAATCTTTAGCAATTAGACTGTAACATTTATACTTTGTCTACCTTCCAAAAATCATATTCGAGGTGGGGAGGTATAGTCCCTGAGCTCGACCTCGGGGGTTCATCAATTGGTGTTCATCGTTTTGGCTTCAAACAATTCTTAAGTTCCTTCCTACCTCAGGAAAAGGAATTTGCATGTAGGATGTGGTGGGGAAAAAAATAAAAAAAAAAAGGGAGTGAATGGGGAATTCTCACTATTCAGGATAGCCTCAAGAAGAAGATGTCATTCTCGGGATCACACTCGGGCATCAACAATTCCTGTCTATATAAAACGAAGTATCAGAAAGTTCAGCCCTCGATTTCTTCAAGAATGAAATCAACTACCCTCGAATGGGGATGAGGGTAGGAGAATTGGTATCAACAATTGGTTCATAGTAAAGAGAGTGGAATTCAACTTCTTTTTTGATGACATCGTGGATTTTTGGGTTTACCCGTCTCTGATGTTGGACCGCTGGTGTGTAGTCTTCTTCCATTAGAAGTTTGTGAGTACAAAATTCTAGGTTAATACCCTTGATATCGGAGAGTTTCCAATCGATGGCTCGCTTGTGGGACTGCAACACCTTTATGAGAGTGGCTTTCTCCCCGACACTTAAATCTTTAGCAATTATGACTGCTAACCTGTTGTCACCCTCCAAATATGCATATTCGAGGTGGGGAGGTAAGTCCTTGAGTTCGACCTCGGGAGGTTCATCAATTGATGTTTCATTGGTTTTGGCTTCACAAATCTTAAGTTCTTTTCTAACCTCAGGAAATAATTTTGCATGCGGTGGGAAGTGGTGATAGGCTCACTATTTAGGTTAGCTTCATAGAAGGAAGAATGTCCTTCTCGGGATCACATTCGGCATCATCAATTCCTGGATTATACGAAGTATCAAAAGTCAGCCTCGGATTTTTCAAGGAATTGAAATCACCGACCCTCGAATGGAGTGAGGGTGGGAGAAGTGGTATCAACAATCGGTTCAAAGTCAGGAGTAGAATTCCCATTCGCTAATACTTCCGAGAATCCTAAAATCTCTTGAGAATATTCCTCACAAGCTATATCAATAAAGTCGACCTTGTTAACTGATTCCATGGCATTGTAGGAGAAATTTTTTGTATCACTAAACTTTGAAAAGTCACAGGGATTGGTCATCATGTCTTAAGGTCATTTTTTCAACCGTGTAATCAATCAAGGCTCTTGCCAGTCTTAAATGGTCTTCCTAAAATCAACGGGGATCTAGGGTCGGCATCATAGTCATACTACCACAAAAATTCGGCTGGAACAGTACGAAGGTTCAACCTTCACAAAAACATCTTCGGCTATGCCGGTGGGAGTAGAGATTGATCGGTCTACTAACTCGAGTATCATCCTAGTTTTGGTCAGTCTTTGGAGATTAAGCTTTTCAAAGACGGAGAGTGGCATTACGATTGAGTTGCACCGAGATCGGCAGGGCCAAGGTTGCATCCCTACTCTGGAAATCACACGGTATCAGAAAATCTCCCCGGTCTCCTAATTTTTCATGGAAATGTCTTTGGATGACTGCGGCAGTTTTAATTAAACGGTGTTTGGTTATTCCAGATCTTGTCTTTGTGTTCAAAAGCTCTTCTGAAACATCGGTGCAAACTTAGGGCTTTTTTGTTTGGCAGGAGAGCATTCCGCGAAGCTCAGCTCGAAGTGGAAGATCGAAAAATTTCCATAAATTTCAAAGCTAAAAGGTCGTCCTTTTCGCGGATTTTCTCCTTGTTTACCCTAGATGGATATGGTAAAGTCGTTTTGGTTCTAGGCATGACAACTGGTTCATCAACTTGGACTATCGGAGGTTGGACGTCTTTGGTACTTCCGTTAGGAAGCACCGTGTCCTTTGTCACCTTGGTTTCAACTTCCACCACCGGAGGTGGAATTTGAGGTCCATCATATGAAACACCGCTTCTGGTGGTGATTGCTTTCAATTCACCCTTCGGGTTAGCAACGGTGTTGCTAGGAAGAGAACCCGAACTTGAAGTAGAAGCTTGGTTGGAATTTACGATTTTGGTGAGCAAGTCGGTTATGTTGGTCATTTGGTTTTGCATGTTTTGCATAACCGCATCATTAGCCTTGACATAGCTTTCAAAATCAGTTTTTGACACACCCGAAGCTTGATGAGCTTGGTAAGTTGGGTGTTGATTAACCGGGGGTTGATACATTGGGGCTTGTTGTTGAACCTGGGGTCGTTGGATTTGACCTAGGTTATTTAGCCATTCCCACGGTTTGGTTTGGTTCTGCGTTCTGACCGATTTGATTGTTGGCTTGGTTGTTGTGTTGCATGGGAGGAAAACGGTGGTCTGATTTTGGTTTGCCATCGGTGTTTTTTTGTTTTTTTTAGTATCCCCCCCCCCCCCCCCCCCCCCCCCCCCCACCCCCCCCCCCCCCCCCCCCCCCCCCCCCCAATTTTTTTTTTTGCGGACGGTAACCGGAATTTCCTGGTTGAAATTTGCTGCGGCTGCTTGCGAGACGTATTGCCTAGATGTTATCTCGGTATTGTTGCTATAGGTAGCGGACAATTACGATTATTGAGTGGGCACAACCGCGTGGACACAACTTTGCTCAAACGCTTTTACCGGGGAGCGGGAGACTGGAACTGGAGATGTCTGCTTGTCGAGAAGTAGAGCTCTAACCATATCTTTCAATTCAGCAACATCGGGAGATACTCCGGAGGTGGAAGCGCTTGTACTTACTTTAGCAACAATGGCTTTGCTTCGGGAGTGACGAACTTTGGACTTGCTCTCGATGATGCTTGAGCAATCAGCGGGCCTTTTGTCCAAAAAGTTACCACCTGCGGCGGAGTTCAAAGAGTCTTGATCATTAACATTTAAGGCATTGTAAAATGTATCAAGTTGGTGAAGCTCCGAGAATCCATGATGTGGACATGCTCGGAGAAGATCTTTGAATCGATCCCAAGCCTCACTAAACGACTCATCAAATCTTTGTTTGAAATTGGTAATTTCGTTCCGAAGATTTGTCGTTTTAGAAGGTGGGAAAAACTGATTTATGAATTTAGCAACGAGATCATCCCATGTCTGAATTGATCGAGGGGGTTCTTTCTCAAGCCATATCCGGGCTGCCCCCTCGAGAGAGAAAGGAAAAAGCATCAACTTAATTGATGTGGTCGGGACATTAGGATATCTCAAAGTAGAGGTGATTTTATTGAAGTAACGGATGTGGGCATGTGGGTCCTCTTTGTCATGTCCGAAGAACTGCTTGTTCTGGACAAGAGTTAGCAACCCATGCTTGATCTCAAAATTTGCTGCTTCAATTTCAGGAACAACAATTGCGTCCTCGTATCCCTCGGTGGGAGCCTGGAGCAATTCTGCCATAGTTCGATTATCAGCCATCGTATCTTTGGGAGGTTCAACAAGATTCGGAGGAACTTGTTGTTGTTGTTGTTGTCGTAGACGACGAGCTTTAGAACGAGTGCGCATGCACTAAAATAGAGAACAAGAAGAGTATTTTTGGTTTTTTAGTTTATTCACAATCTATTTTAAACGGACAGGAACCTAAAACTAGACAACTTGAACCCAAATAATCTAACTTACTTCACGTAGCTCTCAAAACGATACACGCATAGTGGAGCGGAGAGTAGGAAAGCGCGAAGCTTATTTTCTCCTTTCGGGTCGTAGTTCCTCCCTAGGAACAACCCTCCTTATTACCCACTTTATAGCTTGTTTATACTTTTCAAGGTGAGCATATGTCGTAAGAGACACAAAAGGAACGTTTAAATCTTTGATTCGAGTTGGGAACCAATAATTTCAACCAATTATTATAAATATCCATCGATTGAGAATATTATATTTTGGTATTTTTACCAATTTGTGAATTTTATTTCTTTTTATGGACAATGTTTTTATATTTTTGGTTTTCTTTTGTTTTTATATGATAATTATATTAATAAAAGAAAAGGAAAAATATTTTTGTACTTTTTATGTTTTTATAGAAGTTATATTCACAAAATTAAACACAAATGGTCAAACGTAGCAATATTCTGTTTCACAGCCTCCCCGGCAGCGGCGCCAAAATTTGACTCGCGCAAACTCACCCCTTAAATTCTATCTATATATAATATAAATACAACAAAGGATCAGGATCCACGAGATCAAGAAAACCGGAAGCAGTATAGAGTGTTCCCGGGTCGTTATGTCCCAACGAGGCTAGAATGGAAAATCGAGAGACGATTGATGATTGGTGTTTGAATGTAACAAGGAATGATTGGGAATTAATACTGAAAGCAAATGCACATAAAAATTAAACAAAGAACATAAACTGGAACAAGAATCAAAGCTAGCAAAGGCAAAAACACTTAAAACTTTTATACTAAGGCACAAATAAGCTCAAATAAACTTAAGACAAATTAAATAAGCTAAACTAACTCTAAATAAGCAAATACAAAAAGCAATTAAGCTAAATTAAACAAGATAAACACAACAGTACTAACAACAGTACTAACAGTATTAACTACCAGTACTAACTTGGAGTTAGTACTGCTAGCTTTAAGTTAGTACTGTTAGCTTGAGGTTAGTACTGCTAGCCTTAACAAAACACAATTAAACAAGAAATAAGCAAATAAGCTAAAACAGATATTCACCTAACCTTAATAAGCACTTAGTAATAGGAATAAACAACTAGAATAAACTAAAATGACAAATAAGCTAAAAAGCTACAAACTGATATATTATTGAAAATACTTTGAAAAGGAAAATAAGCTTAAATAAGCTTACTCCTAAAAACAGTAAAGGAAAATGGTTTAATCTACTCTAAAAAGCTAAGGAAATTTTAAACAAGTTGAAATAATAGGCTGATGAGCTAAATTGAACTACCAGTACTAACAGTACTAACTAACAGTACTAACTTCAAAGTTAGTACTGCTAGTGTTGAGTTAGTACTGCTACCTTTGAAATCCAAGAAAATGAACTAGCAGTACTAACTCTTAGTTAGTACTGCTTGATTCAAACAGCCCTTAAAATTTTCAAAACTCATTTTTATTTCAAATTGATTAAAAACAGATTATCAAATAACAAATTAAAACACTTATAAGCAAATTTCAATCAGGAATAAGCACTTAAATAAGCTGAAATGTCCTAGCAGTGTTAACTCAAAACTAACAGTTTTAATAAATAAACTAACAGTACTCTAATAAATAAAACAAAACACTTTTCAACTAGCAAATAAGCAAAATAAGCACTAAAACAGTTCTGCAAAAAATAAGAACAATAAGAAAAAGAGAAACTTACACCACCCTTGCTCAAAACAGGGTCAAATAAAAAGTCTACAAGCTTTAGCTTGTATTAAACAAGTATGAGAGTCCATAAGTACCATCCAAAACTGCTTATCATCCATAAATTAAGCTGAGGTATATTTGAGAGTGATTTGTTTGATTTTCTCTTAACTACTTAACTTTTTATTTTTACTTAATGAAAACAGCTTATAAGTAAGCTGTGGTGAGAGCTTTTAGAACACAAAACAATATGATTAAGAAACTTAACACTTGGAATTGTAAATTGGCTTAAAAACTTCAAACTTGCATTAATCTTGAAAGTGTTTACAAAGCTGAAAGTAAAAAGCTTAAATGACTTTGAAATTTAAACTAAGATTAAAAACTAATTAGTTACTAAAAACTAAAAACTAGATGCCTCAAAGGCTTACAAAAAGCTCTATTTATAGCCGAAGTCTTGGACTTGCAGCTTGTGCTTCTTTGTAGAGATAAAAACAAAGTGTGCTTGTTGTGTGAGGGGGATCTAAAGCAAATCCCAGCCTTTGATTTCTTTTGAGCTTCTTTGGAGACAATCTCAAGCCGATCGAAATCTTTGGGCATGAAGAGGGCTTGCCAACATGGAACTTTAGTAAATCCAGCAGGGGGGGGTGGGGAACAAGTAGGTAGATAAATGATTTGTTAGGGTGTTTGAGTGGTTTTGCAGGGAAAGAAGGAATGGACGACATCCCAAGTTGTCCTGAGGTTTTTGTTGGCGGAAAGAGGCTTTTAGGGAAGAGCAGCTTTGGATCCCCTCAAGTTGTATAACTCTGAAGCATCTACTCCTTCTTTGCAATTTTGACCCTTGTCTTTTTCTTTTGCAATACAACTTGAGGTTTGGCAGTTTTAGTCCCTCAAGTTGTATTTTCTTCATGTGGACGACTTTTGACTTTGACTTGACTTGGTCTTTTCCACTCCGTGCTCGGATTTGTTTGTTTTTGGCTTTCTTTTTGTTCTTTTCTTGAATATCCGTTCCTACACAATACAAATGCAAACATACAAATACAATGTATTTTTGGGACGTTTTTAGTCATTTAAGTCCGTTATTAATGGAGAATGGTATGTGTAATTAAGCTCATACCACTAACCCGATACCAAAAGCAAACCCGACACCCCTTTTTCTTTCATTTTACCCATTTACACCTAAGCTAGAAACCTAGCACCTCAAGCACCTCTATGACATCACCACCATGTCACCAAGCAAGAACACAAGCACCTCCATCACCTTCCTTGGCCACCAAGTTTTTTGTGTCACCTCCATCCCTACTCCAATTCATAATTTTGATATTTTTTAAATCCAAAAGAGTTTTGCAGCTTATGGCTTATTTTAGCTTATTCAAATAAGCCATAAGCTGCAAAACTCTTTTGGATTTTAAAAATATCAAAATTATGAATTTTGGACTTAATTTGTAAATGTTTTCATGCATAGGGGTATATATCATAACTTTCTGAAATTTATAACTAGAGGGGCTGAAAATGTTATTTTCCTAAAGTTATAACTATAGGGACCTATCTTGCCAAGTTTCAAAGTTAAAGGTTTAAATTATATATACTTTATATATAAAGGACTAAACTTGTAAAAGTTTATAAATCGAGGGTATTTATTGCCATTTTTGCAAACTTAAAAATATAAAATATAATATTTTTATATAAATTATAAAAATATATATTAATATTATAAGACTTGATTTTATTAAAACCCGATACATTTATCGCTATTAATCAACGATCGACGCATTTACATTATATAATTAACATAATTTATCATCGACTCGCTTTTGAAGAAACTTAAAATCTTATCATATCACGTTACTAGGGAAATTCATGTGAGGGGTTCCATTTAGGTATTTGTTTTGACGAGTTTGTTGGGTTTACGATCTAAAGTGCCCTGACTCCTCAAACGATACTACATGGCCTCTGGATTATGATAGTCCGAACAGTGATACAATAATTCCATAAATTAATAAATCAAAGTAATACGTTAAACTTTATGAAGTTTTGAAACATAAACCATCACACTAAGACTTGACATATTACCCCAGGTTGCGTGACGTAGCTGTTACTTTCACTTGATATACTTTTGCCATCAATCATATTTCATTGTTAAGGTGAGTTCATATCCTCGCATTTTAAATCTTCTAATGTTTTCATAAACCCACGATGGGGATACATGCTATAAATCATGAATACGAGTGTTTTTCTAACTGAATGCTATCCTGATATATTATTGACTAAGTCCTTACTTTTGCCATTAAGACCCCACTATCATGAACCGTTAATTACTTTTCGGAGTAAGCGCGAATGCTGTGAATAGATCTATTTGGGACTGAACTCCCCCCATTAGTGTACCTATACTTTCTGGTAACCAAACACACTTCATTTAAATCACTATGCGGGTGTTTGGCAAAAGCACCCGTTGGGCCAACTTCTTATGACTATTGATTATCTTAAGGTCTCGGTGTCATTAGCTTAGGGCAATAATACTGTTTTCTATAATAATTGAACTCATTGCAATTATTACACTTATGGGTGTATAACAACGTAACCCACTATTGAACTTGTATTCAAACTGTTTAACATAAACCTATGAATTTCACTCAACCTTTGTGTTGACTTTTTAGCATGTTTATCTCAGGTAACTGAGCATCTTATGGCACGGAGTGGCACGGACTTGAAGATGGCTAAACTGTTATCATTCAAACTTTATGTTTCTAGATGTTTGGGACATCTTTTTTGTAAAAACTCTGATGAATAAATGAATGATAACTAAATTTTCTAAAAATGTCTCTTTACGATTCGTTTTCTATGATTATGACTGTTGTACTATGAAATAATACCCCAGATTAGCTTCCGCTGCTATATTTGTCAAAATGGGGGTGTTATAGATTGGTATCAAGAGCCACGGTTATAGAGAACAAGGTTGAAACCTTAACTATAACTACTTTTCTTTTTCCATCCAAGAAAGTCCTCCGTGCCACTACATCTCCCGAATAGTATGTAAAGTACATAACTATTATACTATTATATAAATAACTTATGTTATTTACCTCAGTTAGCTAAAAAGGCTTTTAAAGAACGAGAAAATCGGTATCTTGAAGATATTGTTGATCTCGAAGATAAACTGAGTTCTCATGATCGAATTGTTTATAAAATGGGTTAATCGATTCAAACAATTCACATTCTTAGAAAGACTCCAAATAAAGTTTATGATCCTTTTCTTAAAGCTGGGTTGGGTTACAAGAATCCCGGACATCTCAAGAAGGCCATTGCAGCACAACCAAAAATGTATGATGGTGAAATGCTTCATAGTGCTAAATTAAACATATATTTACCTGATTCAGAGGAAACTTTAGAGGATGCGGAAGAAAGTCGAATGAAAATGAGAAAAAAATGGTTCAACTTAACTATGGGAAATTAAATGCATTTTATGAAACATTTGTTCCTTAATAAAATTTTTATGTTGAACAAACATATTTTTCAATTCCTTCTACTTCTAATAATGGTTCTGAGTCAAAAGAAGTCGCATCGGATTTACCAATTCTAAAAATGCCAAAAGAGAGTAAATTGTTAAAAATATTTGACAAAATGGGTGTTGAAATTAATTGTTTACGAACAAGGATTAATAACACTCTTTTAGAAGACCGACAACGAAGATGGATGTCTGACAGTCAAAATTCGTTAAGAGAGTTTTATAAAACTGATGTAATTCCAATGTCTGCTTCTTTGTCAAAGAATTTGAAAGAACTTAAAGAACTCATTAAAGAAGTACAGGAAATCTTAAATACGTTTTACTCAATGGAACATAAAGTTAACGAAAAATCTTCAAAAGAAAATATTCTTCAAAATGAGATTGATTGACTTTTGGAAGTATCCTTGACAAGTGACATTCAAAATTATATGTTGATTTCTGTTGAAAAACAGAAAATTGAGTTGTTAAAAGATGAAATTGAGAAAAGTTCAAGTGACTCCAAAGATATCCAAGCAATTTACTCAAGCGGATCAAAATTATTGAAAATGATTTTAAGCGATCACAAGCTCAAAGTATTAATTATGAACTCAAATTACAACATCAAAAGAGAAAAGGGCTTGTGACGTCTCTTGGAAGTCAAAATTGTCAACACTAATTGATGAGAATGTGTTGCTAAAAACTCAAGTGGCTTATGTTGTTAAAGAAAGAGAAAATATCAAACTTGAATAACAAAAGCTTTTTAATTCAATAAAAGCAACATGGACTCAACATTAAAAAGAGCTTGATGAGTTGATTAAACATCTTAATCAAAAGACATATGCTTATGCTGATGTGCATGCTCAGAATCAAGATCTTTTGATAACAATCTCTAAACTCAAGAATAAGCTTTAAACCATTGACAAGGGAAAGAATGTGAACACTAAGTTTGACAAATCTAAGACCTTAGGAACACTTCTTTGTGTAACATCATTTCCTAAAAACATAGTAGTTTAGGCTAAGAAAGTGTCAACCACTTAGGTCAATACAGATAGGTCAAAACTAATCACCTCACATCTTATACCTAAAAATGAGAATGTACTTGAACGAGGAATATATAGAATCACAAAAACAGAGACACAGACACCGAATTCTAAAACTAACATCAATATTTTTAATTCAACAGGTGTAGAAAGTTCTAATAGTGTTAGAAGACAAAAGTCTAAGGCCACTAAATCAAAGGATAGAGTCTTGAAGAACAAACATGATAAGAGACCATCTAAACATGTTCGTAAGATGTCAAGTAGTGTTAGTATAGATTATAATAAGCGTGAAACAATGCATTCGAATGTATGTTGGTATGTGTTTAATTACACACACCTTTTACCTTTAAAAACAAGTTAAAATAACCAAAAACGGACTTAAAATGCCAAAAATATGCTTGTTTTGCTAATTGTGTTGTGCAGGAACGGATATCTAAGAAAAGGACGAAAAACGAAGCCAAAACGACAAAACTGGACACGGAATGGAAAAGCGTGGAAAAGACAAAGTCAAGACAAAGCCCAAGTGTGAAAAAGTCAACCAAAGTCAACCCCGACAAATCCAAAGTCAAAAAGTAAAGAAAAATAAGTTTAGGGGCCAAAATTGCCAAGTCCCTAACTTATTTAATGAAGGATATAAAGAAGATACTTGTGAGGGACTAAAACTGCCAACTCACTAAAGTATAAACCACAAGGGGTGTTTCTGCCAATGGCAAGAACTTATAACAAAAAAGGACCTCTTTTGCAACCCCTAAATAACACTTGAGGGGGTGTGGTTGTCATATTCCAAAGTTCAATAACTATAAGGACGAAATTTGCAAGATATATATAATCGTTAAAGGGCCAATTGTGACAAACCCCCAAACCCTCACCCCGTTTTTGAATTACTGTACATCTTCTACAAAGTTTCCCCGCCAAAACTTATAACCCCACCTCTTGTCACTTTCCACCTCGTTGACCTCCCCATGTCCATCCAAACCCATCACAATAACAAACCCCACCCCCCACATGGTCCTTGTCCACGGTGGCAATCCTAAAACCCTCAATTCGATCAAAGGTTGAGATCACTTTGAGTGGACAACACTCAAATCCAAGGGCCAGGATTTGTCTTGTGCTTACACACTCACAACAAGCACAAAGAGCTGTTTTGTGTCTACAAAGAAGCACACAAGTGAAGATAAGAAGAGAAAACCAAACCCTAGCTCGTTTTATATTTAAGCTTTTGTAAGCCCTTGAGGCAAACTAGTTAGTTTTAGTTTTTAAAAAGTAGTTTTTAGTTCAGTAAAAAAAACTCAGTTTAACTTTATGTACTTGTAATTTGTTTTAATGAAAATTTAGACTTAAGCTTTAAATTGTGTTCCAAGTTCTTGTTTCTTTTAAGCTTACTTATAAGCTCTTATATAAGCACTCTTTAACCTGTTTTTAAATCTTTATACAAAAATTTAAGAAAAATTCAAAAGGAAAAAAAAGTTACTGTGTGATTAAGCTAAGGATGAATGAGCAAACTTGGATGGCTCATTGGGTTGTTTAGTTTAGCTTATTTATAAGCTTGGGTAGGTTCTAGAGCTTATTTAGGTTCACATAATCCTGTTTTGAGCAAGGATCAAGGTATACTTTCTTTTAAATTTTTGCTTAAAAGTTACTGTAGCATTGCTTATTTTCAGCTTATTGATGACTTTTTGTGCTTATTTGTGTTTGATTTTTACTTTTTAGTGCTTAACCATACTTGTTTAATACTTGGGCTCTAGTTTCATTTACTTAACCATTTGCTTAAAACTCCTTAAATTGGCTTGTGACTGCTTTTATTTGCTTAGGATAAGTGCTTATTTGCTTTGTATTTTTCTTTTTATTACGTTATTATTGGTCTATATAATATTTTCCTTAAAAATCTTAGCTTAAATCCTGTCCATAATAGGTCTTAAAATCCTATTTTAAAATCTAAAAGGTGATGGTACAAGCCCAAAATGGGTCAAAATGGTAAGGTAATGGGTTGTGGTCATGTAGCTAACTTTGATTAACTTGATTAAACCCTTGTGAGTCTGTTTTCCAAAGTTTTTATGTTCAAAAAGTTGTTTTTCAAGTTTTCCCATTGTTTACCTAGGTCTGCTAGTTTTAAGGAAGGGGCAAAGTGCTTATTTGCTTAAGTTCTTGTAAACCTGAGTTAAGGCTTTAAATTAGTGTCATTTGTGTGTGTTAAGATGACTAGTTAAGTCCCTAGGTTACACTTGCAATGTTACTTTAAGTCTGTCAAGTTTTTTTTGTGTTTTTCAAAAAGTCAAATATGCAATTTTTACTTTCAATTATCAGCTAGCTAGGTTTGTTGTTAGACTCCCAATTTTTGCATACAAGTTCATGTCATGTCACTTTTCATCTATTTCTCATTACTTTTCTTGATTTGAGCTTATTAAAGTGCTTATTGCTAAGCTCACTTTTTATCAAAATTCCTTTGAAGAAGTGCCCTGGTGCTAAACCACCAGATTTAAGCCTACTTATCTAGCTTATTAGTGAACCTCAGTTCAAGCTTTTGGCTTTTCTAGAAAGCCAATAAGCTCTTTAATACCATCCCTTAGTTTTAGACCTTAGGAAGCCCTCTTGATTGCTTATTTTTAAGCCTTAAGTAGGCACTTTGTCTTTTTTAGCATAGTGTAGGAAAATAGCTTAATTTCTTTTCTGGCTTATTAGGTGCTTATTAATGGTTGAATTTAGCTCTTACTTACTTATTAGGATTGCTAGTGGCCTATGTTTGCTTATTGTTCACTTTCCTTGCTTATTGTGTGTTAACAGTCATTAAGTAAAGCTACTTGAGCCTTTAAGCTCAATTTAAGCCTTCTGTCCAAACAAAAAGCCCTTTTTCCAGCTTATTTATAAGCATTCTCAAAAAGTCGTAGTTATGAAAAATGATAAGCCCCATGTGCTTATCAAGTTTGTGTAAAAAGTTTTTCTAAAAAAAAAGAAGGGAGATAAGGGGAAACCCAGGTGAGCAAGACTCGAACCCGGGTCTCAACCCTCAATACACCCTCCTTTTATAACACTCTTACCGTTGTGCCCTCTTGGTCTTTTCTGTTAACCTTGGGCCTTTTGTATATAAGGTAATTTTGCCATATAGCTATAAGCTCTTCGAGCTTATTTTCAGCTTATTCAATAAGCTGAATTTGAGGTTTCTTATTTTTCTTAGTAGGTTTTTAGGCGTAAGTAATATTAGTTAATTTTTTCAGAATTTTTAAAATAGTTTTAGTATTTTTTATAATTTTAATTTTCGTTAAAAGATAAAAATTCATAAAAAAATACAAAAAAATTATCAAAAAAATATATTCTTTTTTTAGGAAATTCTTTGGTCATATTTACGTAGGAAAAATAGAAAAACTTTCGTAGGGTTAATTTTGCAAACTTTTGATTTTTAAAGAACGTGACTTGGTAAGTTCTTGCTTGACCTCATTTTTGGTCAAACGACCTCGTCGTTTTCAGTCTAGTTCGCTTTTTCATTCTTCATGTTAGTTCCCCTATAGTAGTTTAGAAGTTAAAAAAAAAATTTGTAGGTTAATTTTTAAATTTTTAGGTTTTGACCCCTGGTACGGATTCCTAATCTTCTCGTTTTTCAGCTTAATTTCATAATTTTTAGGTTTTTCTCAATCGTTTTTGTTTGTTATTGATTAATTTAGCTTTCTACTCTCTCAAATCATTAATCTCATTCAAACTCCAATTTTCCGACTGTATCGATTCTCCAGCACAGCCTCGTTGGGGATAAACGACCCGGGGATATTCTATACTACTCCTCGGTTTCATTGATTGTTTTTAAATTATACTTATTATATATATTATTTATATTTTAAGAATCAATCAATTTTTGGCGCCGCTGCCGGGGAGGCTGTGAAACCGATTATCGTTACGTTTGTCAAGAAGTGTTTGAATCTGTGAATATTATCATATAAAAAAAAAAAAAACCAAAAAGTACAAAAATATTTTCATTTTCTTTTTAGTATAATTATCATTTAAAGAAAAACTAAAAAAAAACCAAAAAGATAAAAACATTGTCTTTAATTATAAATAAAATTCACAAATTGGTAAAAATACCAAAATATAATATTCTCAATTGAGGTATTATCATAATAACTTCCGGTGAACTTTTTGGTTCCCAACTCGAACAAAAGATTTAAAAACTTGCCTTTTGTGTCACTTGCGAGGTACGGTTCACCTTTTAAAAGATAAACAAACTCTAAGAGGGGTATAAGGCGGGTTGTTCCTAGGAACTACGACCCTAAAGGAAAAAGGTTTTTAATAGCTTCGCGCTTTCCTATTCCTCCGCTCCTTTGTGCGTTTTTCTTTTCGAAGAGTTACCGAGAAGCTTGTCGATTATTAGGTTTAAGTTGTCTTTATCGTTGTCCGTTATTAAAATAAATTGTGAATTTACTTTTGATAAACCAAAAAGAACAAAAAAATTAGTGTAAATTTTCTTTCTTAGTGTATGCACACTCGTTCCCAGTCTCGTAATCTTCATAATCAACAACACCAGGCCCCACCTCCTGTTGTTGAACCTTTTAATCTTGAAGAACCATTTGAAAATCCACCTCCTCCCCCACCTCCAATGGATGATCAACGTACTATGGCTCAGTTGCTTGAAGCACCCACCGCGGGTTACGAGGATGCCATCGTTGTGCCCGAAATCACCGCGGACAACTTTGAGCTTAAGCACGGTCTGCTTAACCTCGTTCAAAACAAGCAATTCTTCGGACATGACAAAGAAGATCCTCATGCCCACATCCGATATTTCAACAAGATCACTTCTACGATGAAGTTCCCGAACGTCCCGAGTACGTCGGTAAAGCTTATGCTTTTCCCATTTTCCCTCGAGGGGGCAGCCCGGATTTGGCTTGAAAAAGAACCCCCTCGATCGATTCAAACATGGGATGATCTTGTCTCAAAATTCATCAACAAATTTTTCCCTCCTTCTAAAACCACAAATCTTCGAAATGAAATCACGAGATTTCAACAAAGATTTGATGAGACGTTTTATGAAGCATGGGATAGATTTAACGATCTTCTTCGGGCATGTCCACATCATGGATTTTCTGAGTTGCATCAACTCGATACATTCTATAATGCCTTGAACTCTAACGATCAAGATTCGTTAAATTCCGCCGCGGGTGGCAACTTTTTGGACAAAATGCCTCGTGATTGCCTAAGAATCATTGAAAGCAAATCCAAAGTTCGTAATTCACGTAACAAACCAGTTGTTGCCAAAGTGAGTTCGAGCACTTCCACCCCCGGAATCTCTTCCGAGGTTGCTGAGCTGAAAGATATGGTGAAAGCTTTACTTCTTGATAAGAAAAATCAATCTCCCGCTCCTACTCCGTCAAAGCGTCGAGGAATGTTTGTTGTTATTGCGGTGGTTGCTCATTCCTACCAAACTTGCTTCCAGCCACCTCTGGCAATGTTTATCGAGATAATATCCAAGAATATGTCTCACAAGCAGCCGCAGCTAACTTTAACCAAGGAAACACCGGTTATCGAGCCCCGATTTCAAATCAAATTCGACCTCCTGGTTTTCCTCCCGCTCAAACATCCATATGTGCAAATCAAGGAAAAACAATCAGAATCGGTAACAACCAAAACCGACGGGAATTTTAATAAGCTCCAGCTTATTAACCCCCGGTTCATCAAGGTCAAATCTATCGACCTCAGGTTGTTCAACCTCCTGCTTATCAAGCTCCCGCCTATCAGGCTCCAGCTTCTCAGATTCAAGGTGTATCGAAGGAAGATTTCCAAGCCTACGTAAAGGCTAATGATGCTTTTGTGATGTGGAACATGCAAATCAAGGTCAAAACTCATGCAAAATCAGTCTTGGACCAATCTCTCGGACATGCTTCAAGATTTGTCACTTCAATTACCGTCTTACTTCGCGTAACTCTCCCTAGT
The DNA here is from genome assembly GCA_026074375.1 of Tanacetum coccineum. Lineage (NCBI taxonomy): Eukaryota > Viridiplantae > Streptophyta > Magnoliopsida > Asterales > Asteraceae > Tanacetum > Tanacetum coccineum. Next base: position 84,534 of record BQNB010004175.1, on the reverse strand, counting down.
AACACTGTTACTAACCCGAAGGAGGATTTAAAAGGTATTACCACTCGAAGTGGTGTTGCTTACAAGGGACCCACGATTCATACTACTTCCTCTCCTAAAGTAGTAGAACGTGAACCCGAGGTCACAAAGGATACGATGCCTCCTACTAATAACGGAAGCACCAAAGACGTCCAACCTTGGTTGTCCCTATTGCCCATCATGAATAAATCTTGAGCCCTTAATGCTCAGTTAGTTGCTTCCATGACTAACCAAAAAGCATCATTTCCATTTCACTTCAAGAAGAAAATGATGAAAGACGTCGTGAAAAGCTAACGACCAATTGAGAATTCTACGAATCTTTAGAGATTTGAGTTTCGAAATTTGCTTTACGGATGCCTTGATGCTTATGCCAAAATTTGCCAACTCGATCTAAAACTTTAATCGGACAACAAAGAGAAAAAAGAGTTGAGTGGAAATGGCTAGAACCCCATTGAAGGAGAATTGCTCATGCGGTCCATCGCTAAACCTCTATGTCCCAAGTGTAACTTCAACCATTACGGTCCTTGTATACCAACATGCACTAACTGCAAGAAGCTTGGCCACCTGGCCAAGGACTGTAGGAGCCGGCCTGCAACTGCAAACAACAACAACCGCAATAACAATAACAACAACAACCCAAGAGCCCAAGGGGCAAATACCAATGCCATCGTTTGCTTTGAGTGCGGGGCTCCAGGCCACTTCAGGAAGGACTGCCCCCAGTGGAAGAACAAGAACCAGGGAAATGGCAACGCTGTAGCCAGGGCATATGCAGTGGGAGTTGCAGGGCAAAACCCAGACAACAACGTTGTGACGGGTACGTTTCTCCTAAACAACCGTTGTGCTTCCATTTTATTTGATACTGGTGCAGATAGAAGTTTCGTGTCTACTCAATTTAGTACTTTGATTAATATAGCCCCCACTACATTAGATCATGGTTATAACGTTGAATTAGCTGATGGTAGAATAATTTGGGTAAATACGGTATTACTGGGTTGCACGTTAAATTTTCTGAACCATCCGTTTCACGTCGACCTAATGCCTGTAGAAATGGGTACTTATGACGTCATAATTGGCATGGACTGGTTGACGAAATACCAAGCCGTTATTGACTGTGCTAAGAAGATCGTTCGTATTCCCTTTGGGAGCGAAATCTTAATTTTTCATGGAGACGGAAGTAGAAATAAACGCGGGACTCGATTAAACATCATCTCGTGCACCAAGGCCCAGAAGTATCTGCTACAAGGATGTCACGTCTTTTTGGCACATATTACCATCAAGGAGACTGGAGACAAGTCAAAGAAGAAGCAACTGCAAGATGTACCGATCGTCAAAAATTTTCCCGAAGTATTTCCCGAGGACTTGCCAGGTCTTCCACATACCAGACAAGTGGAATTTCACATCGATCTAGTACCTGGTGCTGCACCTGTAGCACGGGCACCTTATCGATTGGCCCCATCAGAAATGAAAGAATTGGCGGATCAACTACAAGAGCTTTCCGACAAAGGCTTTATAAGACCTAGTTCGTCACCATGGGGAGCTCCAGTTCTATTCGTCAAGAAGAAAGATGGATCGTTACGGATGTGCATAGATTATCGGGAACTAAACAAACTAACGGTGAAGAACCGTTATCCGCTACCAAGAATTGATGACTTATTCGATCAACTTCAAGGGTCGAGTGTCTACTCGAAGATCGACCTAAGGTCAGGTTATCACCAATTGAGGGTTCGAGAAGAAGACATCTCGAAGACTGCCTTCAAAACTCGATATGGACATTATGAATTCCAAGTTATGCCGTTTGGTTTGACCAACGCACCTGCTGTGTTTATGGACCTCATGAACCGAGTGTGCAAACCTTATCTGGACAAATTCGTAATTGTCTTTATTGACGATAGATCTATTTCCTAGAGCAAGCAAGAGCAGAAGAGCATTTAGAAGATAATATTGGAGTTGTAAGAAAGAGGAGTTGTATGAAAAATTTTCCAAGTGTGAATTTTGGATTCCCAAGTACAGTTCCTCGACACAGTGAAAGATAATAAAGGCATTTCATGTGGATCCAGCCAAGATTGAATCCGTTAAAGATCTTGGCATCTCCTAAGACACCAACGAGATTCTCCATTTTAGGTCTTTCTGGGAATCGACGATTCATTGAAGGTTATCAAAGATCGCAAACAAAGACAAGCTTACTCAAAAGAAGGTCAAGTTTGAGTTGGATGACAAACAAGAAGCAGCATTCCAGGTATTGAAGCAGAAGTTGTGTAGTGCACCAATTCTGGCTTTACCCGAAGGAAGTGAAGATTTTATCGTGTACTGCGATGCTTCGATCAAGGGTTTGGGCGCTGTGTTGATGCAAAGGGAAAAGGTTATTCTATGCGTCACCGCCAATTAAAGATCTCATGAGAAGAATCTCTACTACTCATGATCTAACTTGGAGCAGTAAGTGTTCCGGCTCTGAAGATTGGAGCACTACTGTATGGTACTCAAGTGTACGGTGTTCACTGATCATAAGAGTTTACAGCATATTCGTAATGCAGAAGAATTGAACATGAGACAACGCCGATGTTAAGTTGCTTAGTGATTACGATTGCGATATTCGTTATCACCCAGGAAGAGCAAATGTCGTGCTGATTGCTTTGGCGGAAGAACGGAATCACACCCACCGTTAGAGTTTCGAGCTTTATCATGACAATTAGCTTGGATCTTCCTAACAATCTAAAGCTCAGACTGAAGCATCGGAAACCAGAGAACATCAAGAATGAGGATCGAGGAGCTGATTGAAAATGCTAAATTTCCAGAGGCACTTAGAACGGAAAAGTTAGAACCTCGTACGGATGGAACCCTATGCCTCAATGGCAGGAGTTGGTTACCTTGTTATGACGATTTGCGGACTGTGATCATGCACGAGTCCCACAAATCAAAGTATTCTATCCATCCAGGTTCTGAGAAAATGTAATCAGCCGTAAAGAAGTAATATTGGATGCCCAATATGAAAGCTGATATCGCCACCTATGTTAGCAAGTGCTTGACCTGTGCTAAGGTCAAGGCCGAACATCAGAGACAATCGGGTTTGTTGGTACAACCCGAGATACCTCAATGGAAGTGGGACAATATCACGATGGATTTTGTCACAAAGCTTCCTAAGTCATCACAAGGGTATGACACCATTTGGGTAATCGTTGACCGTCTTACAAAGTCCGCAATCTTTATACCCATGAAAGAAACTGACCCTCTGGAGAAACTAGCGAGAATGTACCTAAAGGAAGTAGTAACAAGGCATGGAATACCGGTCTCGATTATTTGTGATCGTGACCCTAGGTTCGCATCAAATTTCTGGAGGTCACTTCAGAAGCTTTAGTATAAGTTTAGATATGAGTACGCATATCATCCGAAACTGACGGACAAAGGCAAGAGAACCATTCAACTCTCGAAGATATGCTTAGAGCTTGTTGGATCGATTGGAAATGGTATGGTTAAACATTTGCCATTGGTCGAGTTTCATACAATAACAGTTATCATGCTAGCATTAAGGTTGCACCCTTTAGGCACTTTTATGGTAGAAAATGTCGTTCGCCTGTTTGTTGGGCTGAGGTTGGAGAAGTTCAACTCACCGGTCCAGAGATAGTATAAGAGAGACTAGAAAATCATTCCCAACCAAAGGTTTTAACAAAGTAATTGCCTAGCGCTCGTGATAGGCAAAAGAGCTACGCTGATTTGAAGCGTAAGCCGATGGAGTTTGAGGTTGGAGATAAAGTGATGCTCAAGGTTTCGCCTTGGAAAGGGGTAGTACGTTTTGGCAAACGAGGAAATTCAATCCCAGGGTTTGTTGGACCCTTCAAGGTAAAAAAAGGGTTGGAGACGTTGCATACAAGCTCGAGCTTCCTGATACTGAGCAGAGTTCATAATACATTTCACGAGTCCAACTAAAGAAGGTGTCCATGCCGACGAACCCTTACCGTTCCGTTGGAAGGACTTCATTTGAAGACCAGCTTCAGTTTTGTTGAGGAACCCTATAGAATATCACAGATCGGAAATTTAACCAGTGGAAGCGAAGCCAGATCCCGTGATTCAAGTTCGATGAACTCGAAAAAAAAAGGGAGGCAAAGAGGTCCAGAGTTTACATGGGAACGCGAAGATCAATTCCGGAAGAAATACCCACATCTGTTCTCAAAGACCGGGCCGTCGTCAAGTGCTGCGTCTTAAGCCTTGAGGACAAGGCTCATTTAATGGGGGAAGACTATAACACCTCGTGTTTTAGGTCATTGTATGACATTATTTAATCCACTAATTATTTTTAGGGTTTTACGCGTTTGCTTTTAAATCATAATCGTTAAGCTAAATCGCGTAAACTAAAAATGATCATACAATGTAAACGGGCATTAAACGATTAAATGTTTACATCAAACAAGTGTTATATGATTATTATAAGGATAATTAATAACTTTGTTCATCTTATTTTTATTGGCTACGTAAAATGCTTACGTTTCACGATAAAATGCGTTTAGGCATTCCCGGAAGTTCCAAAACCTAACTACGCCTAAACAAATACCCACGATTATACCCAATACTCAAATTAATAAATATAACAACATACATATGAGTATGTGGCCGAATTTTTGATGATAGGACCAAGAATTATCACTTGTCCATAATATCTAGATATTTAAGAAAGATCTAGGGAACCATCTCTTACACCATGGTCAACTTGACTATTTAACCTTGAGCAAGGGTTAGAAAGTAACCATGGTTAGGTTAATAAGATATTTTTACTATATATAGCATACATGCACTCTTCCCTTCTTAAACACTTAACAAAAATCACCAAAAACCTCTCTTTGTCTCTCTTATAGCTCACGGCCAAATAAGCCATCCTAATCAAACCATACAAAATTTTTATACAACCTATACAACCCTTTACACATCAATCCTAAGGCATACTAAAGTGTTTTCAAGCCTTGGATCATCATTTGCAAGTATTAGGGAAGAAAAGGAAAGATTAGGGTTTCAAACCTAATCTAGGGTTTATAAGCTTGTAAGCTTTGGTTTTGAGTCTAAACACGGGTTTAGCATTTATTTCTCATCTCATACATCATCCCTAAGGTCTTCCTAATTCCTTTATACTTTTATTTCTCATTATTTTATGTGTTATAGTAAAAATGGCATAATCACCATCTAAGGGACATTTTAATATGTAAAATATTATTATTTATGTTTTATGATTTATGCACTTATTCTATGTCATAAGTCAGATATAACATGGAAAATGAAAGTAAAAAGTATGTTAACATATGGTTTAAAGTATAAACATGTTTAGGTTAAATTAGGGTTTTATAAGGTTTCTTAATCTTCACATGTGAAAATAATGGAAAGTAAATTGTTAAACTTGTTAATCATGGACAAATGAAAAATATATGGACTAATGGACATTAATATAAGTATCACATATGTTACATATGGTTATTAGGGTTTTTAAAGTAAACTACTAAATTAAATAATACATAAAACAAGTTTTAAACACATTTTGGAAAATAATATCTTAGGGGCTGTTTGTAATTCGAAAATTACATATATGTTTTATGATTTTATAAAATACTACATGTCACAAGGATCGATGGGTCATAAAGAACTCGAAAAACCGATTAATAACGAAGAAGATACGCCATTTACAAGTTTACGATAGTTAATACTTTTATAAAACTATTTTTATAAAAGTTACTATTCATTACAGCAACTTTCATTTTTAAAACATCTAATATATGATATAACTTTTAATTACGAGATCGTACTCGAAAGAATCGCTAAAAACGGAACTATAACGAATAAACTACGACATTTTCGATAATTAAAGTTTATAAAAGTAATTTTATAAACTATGAACAGTAAAAGTACTATTCATCAGCGGACCCAACTTTATAAAATATAATACATCTTTTAATAACAAAGACGTACTCGAAGGAATCACTAAAATCGGGATTAAAACGAATAAGTTATTACGATTACAAGTTTACGCTAATTAAAACGTAAAAACGAGTATATAGCTGTTGTGAATAGTAAAAACACTATTCATCGCAGAATATCAAAAACTTGAAAATGTAATATTTTGATCACTCGTCTTACTACGAAGACGTGGACGTAAGAAACGCGAGCAACGGACTTAAAACGACCAAATTAGGTCATTTTTACGAAAAGTATATTTATAAACGTTTTCACTTTATAAATATTATTTTACTAAAACGATTAGTCGGTGATTATGCTATATAGAATATTGAGTGGTTATCAAAGTGCTATAATACTAGGGAGTTTCATAATGAGGCCTCTTCGGATGGCGTATCGACGAGTTGTTGGATTTACGATTTAAAGTGTCCTAACTCCTCGTACGTCATGTCATGACCTCTTTAATTATGATAGCCCGAACGATAGTACGATGTAACAACTATAAGATTATATTCAATGTTATTAATTAAAGTACTCAGTACTTATACGACCTTAATTTAAATAGGTTGCATCTATCGTCTTGCGTGACGTTTTATCTGTGATTATTTGGACTATCTGTACTCAAGGTGAGTTCATAGCCCCACTTTTTATAGTTTTACTGATTTACTATTATTCGGGGTGAGAACATGCTTTGTTTTATAAATTGGACGCAAGTGTTTTAAATATATTGATTATGTGTTTGCCTAAGTAGCGATAACCCTCCTGAGCCCATTATCATGAACTGTCAATTGCATAGATGTAGTTGTTAATTGCATTATGTGAGCGCGAATGTTATAAATAGATCTATTGGGATTAACCTCCCCGTTTGGGTGATTAGCTATCACCGGGAACGAACGTTGACCATGTCGGACTTGGATGTTGCGGGTTACAACATCTGTACGGGCAAAATAACTGCTAAAATAGCAAATATAGGTTGAGCTTCAGTGTCATGAGCTTAGTGCAACAGTAATCTGGTTTTGTGATTGTTGGCATATGTTGTAACATCACGGGAAAGTCTTGCGGTCCTGCATAATTTAAATACATAAACCTATGAATTCACCAACAATTTTGTTGACGTTTTAAGCAATGTTTTCAGGAGGTCAATAGGCACGAGGTGCCAAGGATGCATTGGATTATGTTTTGGATTGCACTGTTAAAGATATATGTGTATCATGTTTTGGGAAATCTATGTTATCTTTTGTAATATTAAACAAAGAACAAGTAAAGCTATAAGCTTTTGTAATATGTCTTTTATTTAAATCCAATGTATCAATTTAAACGACTTTTGTGTCGTTCTTATATATATCTTGTGCTGTTGATCTTGAAGTAACATGCCCCGGATCCTTATTCCGCTGCGACCCATTTTGGGGGTGTTACAAGAGATTTATCAAAGATTTCTCAAAGATTGCAAAGTCTTTAACCGAATTAACCCAGAAAAACAAGAAGTATATCTGGGGCGAAGACCAAGAGTCAGCTTTCCAACTGCTAAAACAGAAGCTATGTGAAGCTCCAATCTTAGCATTACCAGAAGGAAATGATGATTTTGTTGTTTACTATGATGCATCCCATCAAGGTTTAGGAGCGGTGTTAATGCAAAGAGAGAAGGTTATTGCATATGCATCCCGACAACTTAAGCCTAATGAAGAAAACTATACCACTCATGATCTCGAATTAGGAGCAGTAGTGTTCGCTCTTAAAATTTGGAGACACTATCTGTATGGCACCAAATGTACTGTGTTCACTAATCATAAAAGTCTTCAGCATATCCTTGATCAGAAAGAGTTGAACATGAGACAACGCCGTTGGCTAGAATTGCTTGCAGATTACGATTGTGAAATTCGCTACCATCCTGGAAAGGCAAATGTCGTAGCAGATGCCTTAAGCCGGAAGGAACGAATCAAACCACTTTGAGTTAGATCATTAGTTATGACCATTTATCCAAAAAGTCTCATTTGAATGTCAAGAGTTGCATTTCATAGCATTTCAGTTCACTTTTGTTTTTAAACCAATCTGTCAAAAAATGTTTAGTTAAGTTTTCTTTTTTTCTTATTCAAAAAGCCCTTTTTCCAACTCAAAAACCAGCAGCTTTTTATGAATTTCAGCATGATTCTTTTGTTTTAAGCTACACCCCAAATCACGCTTAATATGTTTTTCATTAGTTTTAGGTTTTGAGCTTATTTGAGAGCTTTTTCATAAGCTCTAAATAGCCATTTGTAGATTGCATTAGGCACCTCCCCTGGTGTTGAACCACCAATTGCAGCCCAATTTTTCTTAGCTTATTTCCCATTGTTAGACTCCCAATTTTTGCATACAAGTTCATGTCATGTCACTTTTCATCTATTTCTCATTACTTTTCCTGATTTGAGCTTATTAAAGTGTTTATTGCTAAGCTCACTTTTTATCAAAATTCCTTTGAAGAAGTGCCCTGGTGCTAAACCACCAGCTTTAAGCCTACTTATCTAGCTTATTAGTGAACCTCAGTTCAAGCTTTTGGCTTTTCTAGAAAGCCAATAAGCTCTTTAATACCATCCCTTAGTTTTAGACCTTAGGAAGCCCTCTTGATTGCTTATTTTTAAGCCTTAAGTAGGCACTTTGTCTTTTTTAGCATAGTGTAGAAAAATAGCTTAATTTCTTTTCTGGCTTATTAGGTGCTTATTAATGGTTGAATTTAGCTCTTACTTGCTTATTAGGATTGCTAGTGGCCTATGTTTGCTTATTGTTCACTTTCCTTGCTTATTGTGTGTTAACAGTCATTAAGTAAAGCCACTTGAGCCTTTAAGCTCAATTTAAGCCTTCTGTCCAAACAAAAAGCCCTTTTTCCAGCTTATTTATAAGCATTCTCAAAAAGTCGTAGTTATGAAAAATGATAAGCCCCATGTGCTTATCAAGTTTGTGTAAAAAGTTTTTCTAAAAAAAAGAAGGGAGATAAGGGGAAACCCGGGTGAGCAAGACTCGAACCCGGGTCTCAACCCTCAATACACCCTCCTTTTATAACACTCTTACCGCTGTGCCCTTGGGTCTTTTCTGTTAGACCCTTGGGCACTTTGGTATATAAGGTAGTTTTTGGCCATATAGCTATAAGCTCTTTCGAGCTTATTTTCAGCTTATTCATAAGCTGAATTTTGGGTTTCTTATTTTTCTTAGGTAGGTTTTAGGGTAAAGTAATTTTAGTAATTTTTTCAGAATTTTTAAAAATAGTTTAGTATTTTTTATAATTTAATTTCGTTAAAAGTTTTAAAAATTCATAAAAATACAAAAATTATCAAAAAAATATTTTTCTTTTTTAGGAAATTTTCTTTGGTCATATTTTACTTAGGAAAAATAGAAAAACTTTCGTAGGGTTAATTTTGCAAACTTTTGATTTTTAAAGAACGGGGCTCGGGTACGGTTCTTGACTAGTCTTTTTCATTCTTCATTGTTAGTCCCCTATAGTAGTTTAGAAGTAAAAAATTCTTTGTAGGGTTAATTTTTAATATTTTAGGTTTTTGACCCTTTGTTCGGGATTCCTGCTCTCGTTTTTCAGCTTAATTTCATAATTTTTAGGTTTTTCTCAGTCGTTTTTGTTTGTTATTGATTAATTTAGCTTTCTACTCTCTCAAATCATTAATCTCATTCAAACTCCATTTTTTCGACTGTATCGATTCTCCAGCACAGCCTCGTTGGGGATAAACGACACGGGGATATTCTATATTACTCCTCGGTTTCATTGATTGTTTTTAAATTATACTTATTATATATATATTGTACTATATATATTATTTATATTCTAAGACTCAATCATATGTCAATCAAACGCAAGTGTATTAAGTACCAAGACTGTAAATGCTGTTAATAACGGTTCGAATATTGTTTATGTTTCTTATGGAAAAGATGTGGTTTTACTTTCTCATAAAAAATGTGTTGCTCGTTATGCTTTGTCTAAGAATTCTAGTGTAAAAAGAGCCTTATTCACTACCCCTATAGCAGCGAAATCTAAGAATTTAGGAGCTACTTCTGTAGTTGCAAAATCTAGATTGAGTGTTGCTAAAACCACAACAGCAACAAATAAGGTCTCTAGTGTGTTACCACTATCTTCTGGTTCTAGTCAAAGTAGGACACTTAGTAATTACATGAAAAAAAAAATTGAAACAAGTAGAAAGTGGAAAAAATAGTTTGAAAACCAACAATGTTTTAATTGGACAACCAAGAGCAAAACTGCTCAATCACTCCCTAGGTTTGAATCCTACTTGAAAAGCTTCCCTGGACGTTTTTGACTCTCTGCTTACTCCAGCCGTAAGTAAACTCGTAGAATGGGATGTCATCCACTGACTCCTAATTACGAGAAGATAATTTCCCTCCTAAGTCATCGAAAAAGAGGAGGCCTAGCTATGAAAAGCGAGTTCCTTTTTTCTTTTTTCAAAGGCAGTCCTTTTCTTTCCCCGGACCGATGACTCGCTTGTTTAGTACTGCTAACTATTATTGGAGAATTCCGTCCCCTTGGGACTACCAGTAGCTTCGGTTGTTGAATCCCCCTTTTTTTATTTTTGGATAGCCAAGAAGGAAGTCTTTCTCTTCCGGACCCTTCTCCCGGCCCATCGGCTCTAAGAATTAGGATTCTTCCTTCGAGATCGATGTGTTGTTGGAAGAATGGCCAACAACAGCCGGCGGCGAGTCAGCAAAAACAGGCACGTCGGTGAATCGGCCGGAATCTGGACGCGTGCCCTCCCCTCAAAACAGGAATCGCACAAAAAAGGGGCTTTTTAACGACCCAACATTTTTTTATGAAAATAAAATAAATGAGATAAGGGTCGACCTTTTTAACGAAACAAAAAGAAGGATAAAGAAAGTTGCCCTCAGACATTCTGTCTTTAGGCAACCTCTGAAGGGTACCCCACATGGGGCCAATGCCTAAACAAGACAAGAACTAACTATATGCTTAACACAAACAGGTCCTCCCTCTAGTACACGGGGATTGGCCCTACGCACCGGGGACGAAGCGGATAATCTGGAATGCGACGTGGCATACCCGAAAGCCCTAAGAAATGCATGGGAAAGAAGGTCGGATTAACCCCGAAAAAAGTGATCCAAAAATGGATTTGACCTAAAGTTTCAGGATATGTTCGACCAAAGATTTTACCTACCCAATAGTGAAATCCTGCAAATAAAGCAAAAACGGCTCCCATAGAAAGTACATAATGGAAATGTGCAACCACATAATAAGTATCATGTAGAGCAATGTCTAGCCCAGAATTTGCCGGAACTATTCCAGTGAGTCCCCCTATGGTGAACAAAAATATGGACCCTACAGCAAATAACATGGGTGTTTTGTATTGTATCGAACCCCCCCACATGGTAGCGATCCAACTAAAGATTTTGATTCCAGTGGGGACAGCTATGATCATGGTAGCTGCGGTGAAGTAGGCACGGGTATCAACGTCTAAGCCCACAGTAAACATATGATGAGCCCAAACAAGAGATCCAAGAACACCTATACTGATCATGGCATAAACCATGCCTAGATACCCGAAGACCGGTTTTCCCGAAAAAGTCGAAACGATATGACTTATGATACCGGATCCAGGCAGAATGGGAATATACACCTCTGGATGACCGAAGAACCGAAAGAGATGCTGGTATAATATGGGGTCTCCCCCTCCAGCGGGATCAGAAAAGGTTGTATTAAAGTTTCGATCGGTTAATAACATGGTAATTGCCCCTGCCAGTACCGGAAGTGATAATAAAAGTGGGAATGCTGTCACTAGAACGGACCACACAAATAGGGGTGATCTATGCATAGTCATTCCAGGTCCACGCATGTTGGAGATAGTTGTTATAAAATTGATAGAACCTAAAATGGATGAAATACCAGATAGATGAGGACTAGAAATTGCTGAATCAACTGCTCCTCCAGAATGGCTGGTAATACCACTTAAGGGCGGATAGACCGTCCACCCAGTGCCACTACCCACTTCTACTAAGGCTGGGCTTAATAGGAGCAAGAGACTTGGTGGCAACAACCAGAATGAAATATTATTTAATCGTGGAAATGCCATGTCAGGCGCACCTATCAGAATCGGAACAGACCAATTACCAGATCCACCTATCATCGCCGGCATAACCATAAAAAATATCATTAAAAAAGCGTGAGCCGTGATTAAAACATTATAAAGTTGATGATTCCCACCAAGAATTTGATCGCCGGGTCGTGCTAATTCCATACGAATCAGTACTGAGAAGCATGTGCCCATCACTCCAGCAATGGCACCAAAGATGAAATATAGAGTCCCTATATCCTTGTGGTTAGTGGAGAACAGCCATCGGACCGGATTTGTCGTAAAATTGAGATTCTTTCGTTTTCTTCCTTATCAGAGAGGGTTGTTGAGCGGGGCTTCTTTTTGAAAAAGGGGGAGTGAGGATTGGGGAAGGTCCGGAAAGCCCTCACTTTATTGATGGGGCATTTGGATCCTTCCTCTCGACAAAACAGAAAATACCAAAAAGTTCGAATTCACACATGGATTCACAAGAAATCGAGAGTTTCTAGTAATAGTAGGTATGTATTACTTTCCACTCCCAGCCAACAAAGATCGTGATACATCGCCGCAAGTAATTGCACGTTGTCCCCCGGCACTAAGGCGTCTATGACGTCATAGGCATTCTTTCCGGGCGGCAACACCACATTATTATTGGTAAACAGCGGCGACTCTTTCGCTCAGCTGCTCCTTTATGGTATTTGCAACTGACTCATCCACTTTCTCCGTATAGTTGTGGATTGTTAAATTGCGTAGCCGGGCGACTCGCCAGCTGGCTAAGATTTGGAGAGCCGCAGGTAACGCTAATCCGGAAAGTAATTGGATGGTATAATTTAAGATGGTATCGGACATGTCAATGAAATAAAGACTTTTTGAGAAATTCAAATGATAAAAAAGAACTTGTGCTATGGCTTTTGCGCGATTGTTACTTACGATATTTCTGTCTTCTCAATTTGCTTAGATGAAAATGGTACCACTCCTTCCCCTTACACCCCTTAACTCTGAGCTATCTAGCCGAATCGATCAGACTCAGTCCCATCGCAGTATGGTGGATATTTCGGAGATAAGTAAAGTTCAGTAAGAAATTGGATAGATAGAGAGTACGGGCTATTCATTTATTTTGTTTCGTGTTGTCCTCTTTAACTCGTTGACTCGGTCGGCCTTACTTAGGCCTTAGGTAGAGTCCTGGTAAGGTATAGAGGGATATGATCTCTAGTCCGGTAAGCTTGTAGTGGATGAACTTGCAATGGCTATAGCTGATTGAGATAGGTTGCCTTATTCTGTATGTAGAGTCCCGGTTGCGGGCTCATTCCTATTCACAGGCACCTCAGCCAAAGCAGATATCCTTTCAGAGTGAGCTAAACTACCATTCACTTTTACTCTCTTTAATACACTCCCTTTTGATGTTAACGAAGGAAGAAGCAAGTCAAGTGGCATCAAGAGCATCCATCACACAAGTCTTTCCCTCAATATGAATAAGCACGAGCCCCAACTCCAAAGTCTGTAAACTCATCTCCTTTGTCCTTGCCTTCACTTGACTTCCTCGTGTAGTAACTTTCACTTGCTTCATCACACAGTCCATCGCTCTAGTGTCTACTAGAAAGAAGTAGTAGTCTTAATCGGTTGACTAGAAGCCTATCTCACACCCCTTCCTCCTAGCTCTAGCTATCCAAGTCCCATATTCAGTTGAATCAGATCTAGCAGCGCTCACTACTGAGGCGAAAGAAAGGAGCAAGATACGACCGCCGGAAATTCTTGCGCAGGAACAAGCGTAGGCCTGTAGCGCGCCCTTCAACAAGGAAGAAGTGATTTTCTTGGCAAAGCGAGGAAGCACGGTTGCGCGCCTCTCCATAGCCCCTCTATACTCTAGAGGCAATTAGTACCAAGCTTCCAGCTTCCTATGTAATTTCATAAAGAAAGGTGTGTGAACCTCAGCGAGTCCGGGTTTCATTTCAAACTAGCCTCCTGGACTGAACCTACCTTCTTAATAGGTTATAACTATCAAGAAAGTAGGAATGGCAGAGAAAGAGATGCACTTTCTTGAGTTACAGACAAGGAACTCCATTATGTTGACTCTACCAGATAGAATAGAACCCTGATTTTTTCATAGTCTAGTCAAAAGAAGAGTTTGATCCTGGCTCAGAAGGAACGCTAGCTATATGCTTAACACATGCAAGTCGAACATTGTTTTCAGGGAGCTGGGCAGAAGGAAAAGAGGCTCCTAGGGTTTACGAGAATCATATATAAGATCTCGTCTAAAGCCAGAGGTGAGCTTTCTCACTATACAATGTAACAAGAGGACCAACGACGATGAAGGAGGAGTAGGAGCTAGCTTTAATTGAAGTAGGGGCGGAATCAAAGCGAATAAATTTTGAGTTCATGCCACGACGATCTATATGGAAGGTCAGTTTTTTTGATGCATTACTGTTGAGAACGAAAAAGAAGAGAGATCTTCTTTTGAACAGGAAAATTGGGTCACATCTTCTTCTATTTTTCCGAAATTCGTTGATTGCTCCGTACGAATCTATAATGGAAAAACTCATGTTCGTTGTAAGATCACTGAAGGAGGTCATAAATTTGGAGAGTTTGCTTCTACACGGAAATGAAGATCTTCAAGAACTAATATTGGACCGGGAATAAAAAAAGGGGAAAAAAGTCAAGTCTAAGCGCATATGGCACGAAAAGGAAATCAGATTTCGGTATAACTTGATATGAATCATAGTTCATATTCAAGTCGGTTTAGTGAGGGCGACCATGAAAGTCACCGAAGGGGTCAGTCTTTTCCTTCACCCCATATAAAAAAGGCGGGGAAGGGCGTTGCAGATGTCTAGGATCGACACGACTTCTAACGCTAAAAGACCACTGGAAGACACCCGGGACCAGAGCATGTCATGAAAGAAGCACACTAGGCGGGCGTGCTTCGACCGTGTCTCCGAGGTACAGTTGAATGTAGATATCATGAACGTGAGGTGCAGGATTGCAGGCTGAGAAAGCCGGGCAACCACTCCCCTATGTGCCAATCGCTAGTGCAGCCAGGGCCCCAGCGCCCAACTCAGCTGGAGAGGCCTCACCTGATCTCAGAAGTGCTAATTCGGTTCAGATAGACTTCATTCAAGAACGTCGCCACCCCTAGAATCAATAAGAAAACAAGTGCTAAGTTTTAGATCAGTGAATAAACCGAAACGAAAGAAGAGACCTTTCTCGCTCGACGCCTAAAGCGCACTATGCTCCGCTTTAACAAATGAGATTTTTTGGTGGAACCGGTGAACCACGCGAGTCGATTAAATATGCGGGACAGAGGGCTCGTAGTACCTGCTACCGCAGCTATGCGGTGGAAGGGAAGGAGTCTAAATAGACCTTTTTTCTTTGAAAAAGAAAAAAAAGCATTACAAGGAGATTAGACTCTCGGATGAGACTAAGTAGCTACCGACCATTCCGACGCGCCCTTGACCTATCTTGATTAAGACCGAAACCTATCTAATCGAAAGTGGGGTCTAGTTTAAGCTGTCAAACAAATGGCCTGGAAAGAATAACCACTAGTAGGGATATACATGGAGTCTTGCTCAGTAAAGAGAGTTGTAGATTCATAGAACATGAGAAGAGCCTTAACTTTCTATTATATTAGTCCAGCACGCTAGCTGCAATCTTTTTAAAGCAAGAAGGGAAGGGAGAAAGTTGACTTAGAGAAAGAAATGCCTTCTCTTCTATTTTGATTCTAATCTTAGGAAAGGTGCATTATCGCTTTGATTTCTCGTTAGCTAGGCTTCAATAAGGACATTTAGGCTTTACTAATAAGATAGAAAAGAAAGGGATTTTTCATCAGGGTGCGTAGGTTTGGAACCTTATACAAACAAAGCGCGTTTTCTTTCAAATGAAAACTATCTCTTCCTGCTGTGAGGGCCTTGCACGAAACCAACCCCCCCCCTCCCCTACCCGCTCATGTACCAGTTGCTTCACAGGTAGGCCCACTTAGGTTAGAGGGGCATTTTCCCTCGGTTCTTAGCAACCCTCGGTGTGTAATCGACATGTTGTTAGCTTTAACTCGTTCGAATAAGAATTTGCAATTACATCTGCTGTCAATTTCTTATTCATTCAGGGCGCTCGGTCGGTGCTCCTTTCTCAAACCAGAACAACTCTGAACGTTAGGGAAGATAAGGGAGGATCACCTGAGCGAACTGACCGAAGGGACTTGACTTATCCGAACTGAACGATAGCGGCTTAAAGCTAAGAGCAGCGTTGCCGCTTGATCGGCGGCGGGGAGCATCTCAAAGTATGGGGCAAAGGATCAAAGGCTTTTACTTTGTCACCTGGGATCCACCACAGGTTGTGTTTAAGAGCCGTGTGATGGGCAACTATCCAGCACGGTTCGGAGAGCACTTTTAGTCTGTGTTGGTGAATGGAAGCCCCCTATCACGCAAGAAAGAAGCGGCTCTTCCCACGGCGGAGTCTGCGTTGACTGTATTTATTATTATGGTAAATCAGTGTATCAAGATGTCAATCTTAGATCTTATTTTGGTTTGATACGTCTACCTACTAGACTCACCTTTGGCTTTCGTCTCGGTAGGTGTATTATTCTACATTTTCCCAAAAGAACATTCATTCATTTCTTTCTTCCCCGTCGACCACGACGACAAAAACGACACGAAAAATCCAGACCCGGAAAGGGGAAGGGCCAGTGGTAGGCATTTGGTAAAGTCGAGCCGATCGGGTATCTTCATTCAAGCGATGGTACAGAAGAAGAAAGAAACAAAGTGAGAGCCCAGGGGGCAACGAAAAGAGTCGAGTCGATCAGGCTCGACGACCGGGAGAAGTAAAACGAAATCAGGATTTGGCCAAAAAAGAAGCAACACTATGGATACCATGACCGATCACCATCGATAAAGAAGAATCTTTCTAAATCACTTCGGGTCAGCGGGGCCTTCAAGCATCCGAAATACGTCGGGCTTGTAAATGAAATAGCCCTCCTAAATGACGATTCCTTTAGAAAAACAAAGTTATTTAAGTTCTTTTTCTCAAAGAAGTCAAAGAAGTCCCCCTCCGATAGCCCGACGAGTCATCCACTAAAAAGGACCCTCCCTGCTGTGCGCCCTTCCTTGAATTATTTGGTCATGCAATACTTATTGAAGACAAAGAACCAAATGAATTTCGACCCCGTCGTAGTTCTTAATCATTTCGTGGAACCGGGCGTGCTTGAACCATCTACCATGGGGGGAGCTAATGCACATGGAAGAAGCTTAGATAAGAGAATACGTTTCGCTTTTTTTGTCGAAAGCTTGACCAGCGAGAAAAAGTTTTTGGCCGAAGATAAAAAATTGACCCACTTCATTCGCTGGTCGAATCATCCTCGCTTCGCGGGAACAACAAAAACCACCATCTCGCTCTTTCCTTTCTTCGGTGCTACCTTTTTCTTTACAAGGGACGGGGTTGGGGTGTATAATAACCTTTTTTGAGTATGCCCGGGAACAACTCCTACGAAAATTCAGGACAGAATGTTGGAACCTCATGGCTAAGGATAAGGTAATGGAATTGATAGAGAAATTCATAGACCTAGGTGGGATAAGAGAATTGATAAAGGGAATAGAGATGATGATAGAGATCATACTAAGAAACAGAAGAATTCCGTACGGGTATAACTTTTATTTGAACGAAGTGAAAAAAATGCGATCTTTGTTGTCTAATAAAACAAAGACTAATACCTTAATTGAGTCGGTCAAGATCAAATCTGTTTATCAAAGTGCTTCTCCGATTGATCAAGATATCTCTTTTTAACCTAGGAACAAAACAAGATCATTTTGCTCCATTTTTAGTCAAATAGTGAAAGATATTCAATTAGTAATGAAAAAAAGGGGTGGAGGGGATCCGTATATGTTGTTCAGGTCGATCAGAAGGTGTAGAAATAGCTAGAACTGAATGCAAAAAGTATGGAAAAACATCTAGTAATGTATTTAACCAGAAAATAGATTATGCTCCTACGAAAGTATCTACTCGTTACGGAATCTCAGGTGTCAAAGTGTGGATTTCATATAGTTAAAAAGAAAGGGGACATGATATATCCGAAACATACAAAATATAGTAAATATCGTAAAGGCAGATGTAGTAAGGGTTGTGGACGGTACACGACTTGGTTTTGGAAGATATGGCACTAAAAGTTGTAGAGCTGGTCGTCTTTCATATCGAGCCATTGAATAGCGGGTCGAGCTATAATTGGGCAATTCCATCGTACTATGAGCGGACAATTTCGAAGAAATGGTAAGATATGGGTAAGAGTTCTCGCAGATCTGCCTATTACCGGGAAACCTACAGAAGTCAGAATGGGAAGAGGAAAAGGAAATCCTGCGGGTTAGATTGCTCATGTGTCTATAGGACAAATCCCATTTGAAATGGATGGTGTGAGTTTGTCAAATGCTCGACAAGCCGGTACATTAGCGGCGCATAAACTATGTACGTCAACCAAGTTTGTTCAGTGGTTGTAACATAATTAGTTAGTGGGGAAAAAGCAGGCCGGGATTCAAAAGAATTAGACGAAGTGTTTGCTCCTGAACGACGGAAGTGGAAAGACACTAAGGGAGAGGGATATACTCCTTTGTTTTTGTAATCGCCGAAATTGTACGATGAACCTTCTTGTTCCAGGCGTACTACCCTGATACGTTAAGCTTTAATTATCCAGGCCCGGTTTGTAAAGTGATAGTAGTGATATGTGTGAAAACACATATCCATTTTATATCAAAACAAACCCAATAAAGACCAAAAACATAATAAAAATAGCAAAGATATGCTTGTTTTTGTGTTTTGTATGTGCAGGTACGGATAAAGCAAAAACCACAAGAAAACTGTTAAAACCGGGCAAACACGAACACAAGAACGGAAGAGCACGCAAAAAGCCGGGAGGAGGCTATCAAAGTCAAGCCCTAGTCAACCTTCAATCAATTTGGTCAACAAAAGTCAACATCACAAGAGGACAAAACTTCAAATATTTCCAAATCAATCCCTCATAAATTCCAAAGTTACATAAATGGTCCCTTTACCTTAACGGGCTAAAAAAACCATTATAGTTAACATTTGTTAACTATTAACAATAAAACACAAATCCAAGCCCAAAACACATTATACCCGGCCCAAACCCAAGTCAACACCCGGGTCAAACAATACAAACGCACCCTTTAGTTAAATTGAGCGGGAAAAGTGGTTTTACCACTGTTCACTCGTCTTCTTCATTTACCCACAGGTTAAAATCATAGTGCTTTTCACAATTAAGGGGCAGAAAAGACAATTCAAGGGGATAAGTACATAATGGCAGAGTTAAACATAATTCATGAGCCCTCATTGGTCAATTCCATCAAAGGAATGACACGTCGGCATGAAGAAAGCACAAGGGAATGTGGAATTTACACTAAAAGTACTCTCATTAGTAACACAAAGGCTACAAACCACGGATTGCCAAGCTGGCAATCCGTGTGAGCTCATAAGTGATCCAACGGTTGAAAGTGAGTACTCAATGATTAGAGGAATCAAGGGCCAATGATTGGAGGAGGATCTAACAAACTTTGGAGCCTAGAAGCTTCAGAAGAAGACTATAAATAGCCTCTCATCCTCACACACAAAGGGATCTTTTTCCTAGCTTTTAGTTTTAGTTTTTTTAGCTTAAGCAATGTTTAGTTTTTAAATCCAGCTTTTGTAATTCAATCTTTGTATTCTCATATTTCAGTTTAATGTAATTCTACTTTAATATCTTATATTAAATTTTCGAGTTAATGAAATCTAGTTTTCCTTTAATAAATTTGTCATAAGCTCTCAACAAACTCAAGTGTTAGTGTACTGTTTCATAAGCTTTTCTAATAGGCTTTTTACAGCTCTCTTAGTCTCTAAGCTAAGATTGAGCTCAATTAAGCTCTTTAATCTACTTAAATCAATAAATCAGACTTAATACCTATGCTTATGAATTTTGAGCTTTTGGAAGGGAAGCTAACAATGGAAGATCTTCCAAGGACTTATACTGGCTTATCATTGATAAGCCAGAGCTGTTGAAAAGCTCTTTGAGCATCTTTGCTTTTGTTTAGCTAAAGCACACTGTAAGTTCTCATTTAATTCCTTTGTTCTTTAAATTATAGCTTAAAACTACTAAAGTAGCTTATTAGTTTGGCTAATCTGCTTATCTATTGCTTATTTGTGCGTATTATTGTTTAGACAAGCTTATTAATCATGCACTTTAATCTGTTTTTAGCTTTTATAGCTTAGATCATAGTTTAGTTTTTAACTTGTCATAAAATCACTAAAAAAACCAAAAATATTAGAGTAATTTGTAGATCTTAAATTCTAGCTTATCTAGTTGTTAAAATAAGCTTATTAGGTTAGTTATAAGCTACTAGTTGTCTGGTATTAAGGTTTCAATAATTAGAACTTAGAATCATAAGCTAATGAAATCTGTCATAATTTTAAGGGGTGTTTGGACTAGTACTGTTTAACCTCAAATAGTCAAAGGAATTTGATATAAGCTTTTGATCTAGTTTTGATTTAGTTTAAAATGAATAGTTTAGTTATTTTCTTAAGTTAGATTTCAAAATCTAAAGAGTTTAAACTTGATATCTTTGTTCCTGCACCAGGGGACTTTTTCATTTCCTTTGCTTGTTAGAAATTTGATCCAAGCCTCATTGAGCTTGGATCTGGTTTGTGTTGAGATTAAACACACTTATTAGGAGTCTCTAATGCATGTTTTATTACCTTAGTCACCTGCATTTGTGTTTTTCCCTTTGGTCAATTGCATCAGCAGTAGTAACTGAAGTTACTACTGCTTACTTTTTCATAAGCATTTAAGCTAGCTTAAGTAGGATTTAGGTTTTAAAATTTAGTAAGTTTGTTGTTCGTTACTGTTGTTTTACTTTACACTTGAATTTAAGCTAGTTATTAGGGTTAGGTTTTTAACAATTGATAAGCTTCTAGTTCTAGATATAGGATAAGTTAGTTTAAAGCTTGTTTTTCATTTCTAGCTTAAACTCTTAGGTTAGTTTAGCTTTAAATTTCATCAAAAATCCTCAAAAATCCAAAAACAGTAGTATCTAGACTTAGTTTCTTAATTTGAATTTCATAGCTTTAAATATCTGTTTTTATAATTGGAATTCATAGCATATAAGTAGATAGATAAGTCTTCAAAAGCTTAGAATCTGAAATAGCTTATTCAGGTTTATAGCTTATTAAGTTTTCTTTGTTGAGTTTGCCTCCTAGATCATAGAATTTAGATAGTTAAATGTGTTATTTGGATAATTAGCTTATCAAAAAGTAGATTTCCACATCATAAGCTTTTTAAAAGCTTTTGTTTTTAATTTGAGCTTTAAAATGAGGTTGTGTGAAGCATTTAAAGTGAAAAAGATTAGCTTTTTAGAGCTTCAAAAAAGCTCATTTCCTGTATACAGCTTCTTAATAAGCTCTTTAAGAGCTTATTTTTGAGTTTCAGCTTATAGTTCTTTTATTAAAGTTAGTTAAAAAGTTGGTTCCTTAACTACTTTTGTTCTTTAAGTTTTTCATAAAAAACCAAAAAAAAGGGAAGTGGAAGTCGGGGGTGAGCAAGGCTCGAACCCCCGGCTATAACACTTCAACCTTTTATAAAAACATACACTCACCACCTCTCCTTATCGCTGTGCCCCTTGGGGTCTTTTTGTTTCCATAAGACCATTGCACACTTTATTTTGTATATGACATTTTGGCCAATAAAGCCTAGAAAGCTGTAACAATTATTTTCAAGCTTATTTAATAAGCTGTGATATCAAGATTATTTTTCCTAGGATTTAAATAGTTTAAGCTATTTTTCTGTCATTTTTCTAGAATTTTAGAGTTAATTTAGTATTTTTAATCATTTATTTTCATTAAAAACTTTAAAAATCATAAAAAATAGAAAAATTATCAAAAAATAAAATAATTTTCAGAAAATTTTCTTTTTATCCTAAAGTTCTTAGGAAAAATTAGTTTTGCTTTTCGTAGGGTATAATTGGCAAAATTTCTGTTGTCTAAGAACGGGTTTCGTTCTCGTTTCGTTTTTCGTGGCTTCTGTTTTAACATCATTTCAACTCCGTTTTTGTTCTAGTTTTCTTTACACTTATATTTTAGTCAAATAGAGTCCATTTTAAATGTAAAATTTAAGTTAGGTTTATTTTTAACAAATTAAGGTTTTTTATCTTCATTTAGGGGTCCCGTTTTACGTTTTTTGTTAAATTTTAATTTCCCGTTATTTGTCTTTATGCATAATTGTTAAAATTTATTAATTTTAATCGTTAAAAGTAGTTAAGCTAATCTAACGTTTGTTTACCAATTTCAAATCATTGTGCCTGACTACATGCGTTATGTTTCACATTTCACAAAGCGTTGGGGGGAAAACGACGGGTTTCTACTTCCTGGTTTTTTTCGTATTTTTTTTATATTTTTATTTTGTGTTAGTGGTTCCTTTGCCTTGGTCCGAATGGGGATTGGTAATTGTTCCTTAGGATGTGGATGTTTTGAGTATCATAGTGTGGGCGACGCTGCCGAGTTTTGTGTTTGAATGTTTCTTGAGGGTGTTGGTGGTTGATATTAATTGTAGAACTTTCATTTTTTGAAAGTTTTGTTTTTGTTAAAAAAAAAATTATAAAAATAAAAAGTAAAAAATATTGTGCTCTTTCAATTTAAAAAATAAACAAATGTGGTAAAGAACACCAATTAAATAATACCTTCAATTGAGGGTATTATCATTAATAAGTTCCCAACTCGAATTCAAAGATTTTAAATACTTGCCATTTGTGTCTTTTACGAAATAGGACCTCACCTTAAAATGTAAAATTTTTAAGAGCTCCGTGAATGTAAACTTTGATTATTTGGTTTAAGTTGTCTTCCGGTTATCCATTTAATTTAGATGTTTTAAAAAATAAATTGAAAAAAATATATATAAAAAAAATTAGTGGTAAGTTTTTGTTTTCCTTTTTATTCTTTTTATACTTTGTGCTGCGATACTCGTTCTCAAAACGCTCCGGTACCGTCAACTACAAGTCATCCGGCTTGTTGTTCAAACTTTTCATGGATAAGAAACTTTCTGGTATCCTTCAGTAGTTTCGATGGCTTGATAACCAGACCTTGGCACAAAATGCTCCTAAGCACCCAACGAGGGGTACGAGGATGTAATATTTTTCTCAATTTTTTTTTTTCCCCCGAAATCAAATGCTTTACTTTGAGTTAAAAAACCTTGGTTGATCAATCTAGTTCTAACAAAACAGTTTTTTGGGAATGTTATAAGAGGATCAAACATGCTACATTCTTATTTCAATAAGATTACTTCAAAATGAGATTCCCGGATATCCGAGCACGTCAATTATGCTTATGCTTTGCCGTTTTCTCTTGAGGTTCAGCTGGTTTGGCTAGAAAAAAAGAACCTCCTCGATCAATTTGACATGGGATGATTAGTTTCAAAATTCATTAATCAATTTCTTTTCCCTTCAAAGTCCAAATCTCGTAAGAAATCACGAGATTTCAACAAAGATTTGACGAATCGTTTTATGCGGTTGGGATCAATGTTAATGACCTTCTCTCGGCGCATGCCACATCACGAATTTTTCTGAATTTCAGCGTTGGATAAGTTTTTATATTGCTTTGAATGCTAATGATCAAGATTCATTGAATTCTGCTGCGGGTGGAAACTTTTTGGATAAGATGACTGTGAATGCCTTAAAGAATTATCGAGGAGTTAAAATCCAAGGTTCGTAATTCACGAAACTAGGCAGTCGTTGCTAAAGTGAGTTCGAATTCATCTACTCCCGGAATTTCACCAGATGTTGCTGCTCTTACAACCGAAGTCTCTGAACTTAAGAATTTGATGAAAACTATGCTTATCGACAAACAAAAAGCCCAAGCTCCCGCAACCGTAAAAGCGGTCGAGCAGAGTTGTGTAACTTGTGGAGGAGCTCTTTCTTTAAATAACTGTTCAGCCACCGATGCAACGTTTATCAAAGACCATAATTCAAGTGTACGTTTTCACAAGTGCTGCAGCCAATTTTAATCAAGGAAATACCAATTCTAGACCTCCGATGGTTGCAAACCAAATCCGACCTCCTGGTTTTCCTCCGATTCAAAACAATCAAAACCGTTTCACATCCATTCAAGGAAATAGAAATAATTTCAACCAAAAACGAGGAACCATTTCACACTCAAAAATCGTGGAAGTAATCTTTTGTCAACGATGTACTTGCAAGTCTTGTGGGAACGGTGCTCATATTGGTTATAATTGTCCACCAAAAGTTCTGATTATCTCTAAACAATGCAATCAAACCATTAATGAGCTCCCACAGACTTTGCCAAGTGTTCATCCGACATACAATTATAAAGATGAGAATTCATTCAATTATGATTCCAAACCTAATTCTTTCAATGATTCTCCAAGTGTTCTCACCCACCCTCCACAACTTCAGTTTGAGACTTACTTGTGTGAGTTATGTGGAAATAATGCTCATTATGGTTATGATTGTCCACCACAGTTCCCGCTTGTCTATGAACAGGAGCCGTGTTACAATCAAAACTTTAATGATAATTATTTTCCATAAAATTCTTAAAGTTCTTCTCAACAATACAATTGTTGTGAAAATTGCGGGGGTCCTCATGCAACTTTTCAATGTCAACTAATGAATGAAGATTATTATGAGCAAAATTCTTGCTATGATCCTAATTCTTTTGGTTTTGACCAATATCAATCCCCGCAGTTTCCCATCAATTATCCTCCTCAAGAGACAAGTAGAGAAATTTTGCAAGCTCAAGAAGACTTAATGGAAACCATTCAAGCCTTTTTAAAGGAGTATTATCATATACCTCCTAATGAAAAGTGCATGGCTTTATTGCTAGATGGGGAGTGATTCTTGAAAATAAGCAAGTTATGAGACAAGAGCAAAATCAACCTACAATTATGCAAGAATTGCTTCTTAAACTTATGGATGATTTGCAAATTCTTAAAGGAAGACAACAAGAGAAGAAGGAGACGGCAGCTCAAAGTCTTATTCCATATTGGGATTCTTCTATGATTGACGATGAAGTAGCTAGAGAGAACTTTTTAAAAGACGTTTTCATTTTCAAAAGGAAGTTTAGTCGTATACCTTTTGGAGTAACACCAAAGGTTATATTGATAGCTTGGGAAAGTTTTAGCGAAATTAAAGATGCTTTGATGGATAAGCAATATCGACAAGAGGATATTCAAGAATTGATGAGTAAACTCCTTGAAGATATGCGAAATATCAGTGAAGAGTTTTCAGAATATATTAATTGTCCAAGCTGGAATCGTCCGCTTTTCTACTTCGATGATGACGATGATGAGTATACTGTTATATGGAGAAGGCCTAAAGTGATCACACCCGATGAACCATCCGAAGAGCCCGAAGACCCTCTAATTATGAGGGAAAAGGAACTTAGCACTATTCCTGAAAACGATAAATCTAGTATTGAGGACCTTGTCCCAATCCCAAGTGGATCCAAGGATGTCTCCTACGATATTTGTGATAATTCTGATGCTGAATCTTTGCTTAGTCAAGATATTCCGATCACGTCTCTTAAGATCGATTTTCTTTCCAAAGAGTTTACCGGAGAATTCACTCCTATTCCATCGGAAATGGATGAAGACGAATTTGATGAAGAAGAAGTTGATTGTTATGATCATGATTTTTCAAGTGATGACGATTCTTATGAGAACATCGAGTACGTTGAAGCATCACCTCTTAATTTGGAGTACGATAATTTAGAGGAGGAGAATGAAGATCAAGAAGAGAAAGAGTTTGACTTAGAAGATATTTTTCAAATCCAAGACGTTATTCTTCGTGAGAAATTATTAAACGTCCATCGTCTTATTACTAATATCAAATCTTTGAAAAACAATCCCACTCCTGATCCTATGTTCAAGTTTCCCTCCTTAGTTCCTATTTTCATCACGGATAGTGGTTCATTCTTTGAGGAGTCCGATACTTCTCTTTATCATTTGGAAAATTCTTTACCCGAATTCGAGACTTTCAGCGATCATACGAAAGAGACGAGAAGTGGTAGTACCACTACACATGCTAATTACTCTCTTCCCGAGTATGATTCGTTTTATTTTGAGATTGAATCCGATCAAGGAAGGTTGACTAGTGTTGTTAATTCTGATAATTCAAATAATCCTCTTTTGGAATTTCCTGAGTTTGAATCATTCCACTTTGATCTTGATCCGTCATTTCCTCGTCCTCCTCCAGAACCACCGGATGTTGAGATTATCTTAGTTATTGAGACCGATGCACCTGTGATAAACGATTTTGATAAGCTTAATGAAGATGAATGTTTTGACCTAGGGGGAGGAGAGATTAATTTTGAAGCTGACAATTCCTTCACATTTGTCACTTGGACTTTTCTCCCATATCTCACCTACCCTGAGGTTTCTCCCTTACTTTTCTTCGCCAGAAACGAGGACACCATTTTTGACCCCGGCATCTCCACTTAGAGTCGGTGGCCTCTCATCAGGATGGAACTTTCATATGCATTAATGTTTGTCCAAACATTTATGAAAGCCCGATTGAGATTTTCTTTTCCATTTACACTTTCCCTAAGGACGAATGAATTCAGGGATCGAGTCAAGCTATGTGACTCGGTTACCAAAAACAAAGCGCTTCGTGGGAGGCACCCCATGCTTATCCATTTTCTATTTTTCTTTCTAGTTTCTAATGTGTGTGAGGAGGCTTGTACTCTTCCGTTCTTTGTGTTTGTTGTTTGTACTTGTGATTGTTTGCAAGATAGACCCAACTTTTCTGAAGACTCTCGTGTTTGGTATTTTGTCCCGATTCACTCGAGCTTCCTATCTTTTGTTTGCAATTAGTTTGGGGAAATCCGATATCCTTTCATCTTATCGATTCACGTTTATCTTTGCATAATTAATAAACGGCTTAGATTTGCGTAGAGACCCGCCTTAAACATTGAGGACAATGTTTCGTTTTAGTTTGGGGAGGGAATCTATCGATTTGATGTTACCTACTTATTGTTTTGTTCTCACGTATCCCGTTTTCCCGCAAAAATAGCAAAATTTTCAAAATTTTAAATTTTTAGGTTTTATTTGTAGAAAAATATGAAATTAAAATAAGTGTTTTTGTCACAATTTTAACTTTCTTGCTGGGTAAGAATGAGAGTAAATTTTGACACGATCGAGCGTGTTGAGCTCTAGCTTTTTTTCCTTAACTTTTAGTCTAAGCGTTCGCTAATTCGCGAAAAACGAAAAATGGATAGAGTTAAATTGAGTAGGATGCTGAAACAAGGATTTTTTGGAAAATCTTAGTGTCTTGATGTAACTTGTTGTTTTCTCCCATAAGCTCTTAACCGGATTTAATAAACGTGCTGTTTTGGAGATTAAAATATAAATCAATAAATTTTTATGTAATATATAACAAAAAATTTTTGTCTTAGTTCAGTTTTATATTTGAATTTTTCAAAAAAGAGTCCGTCTTTAAATAAGTTTAGTTATATATATATATATATATTATTATATATTTTATATTTTATATATATATATATATGTATATATATATATATATATATATGTATATATATGATGATAAAATGATAATAATATATATATAAATATAATAAAAGCTGTGGGCTGATAAAAGTTTACTACCTCTTGCGGCTCCAACGATGTGGTCAGGGTAGTCTTCTTAAAGAATGCCCATAGTAAGAATAAAGATACCGAGACTGATAATAATTTTGCCTGCATCTGGCTTGGCTCATAACTGATGTTGCAGCCTTCTAAAGGCCGTGAGGTTGCAATTCGCAATAAATGTCTAAATAGTTTATAATTAAAATTAATAATTGACGTCTTTTTGATTAAATTCAAATATGCTTTTGCACTTTGACTATTCTATTTTATAAAGCTATGTATATCGGGGAAACATTGAGAGTTTTGAAAACTTAGGTCTCCGTGAGTCCCGATACTAGTCTCTGTAGGGTGTCAAAAATCCTGGTCATTTAACCGCAGATGTGTTGGGATGTGCCCATGACGAAAGTCGTTTTACATGGATGATCTCGCTTTTAACTCATTATTCTAAGGTTGGAACGTAGCTGCATAGTATGATGCAAAAAGTGGATACATGGTTGAAATTCCAAGATTAGCACACTCTACTTATGATATAATAAATGCCGGGCTAGTAAAAATGTTCACAAGTTGCAAATATGAGTAGTGTTAGCATCCTTACTGATATTTAGCTGTGATTTTGTTTTAAGCTTGGTTTGGATAAGTGAAAAGTCGAGAACGATGAATTTATCCTTTTTGGGGCATTCTCGGATTCGAAATGCATCTTGTTCTATGATCCCTAACAGTTATGGAAATAACGAAAGTCAAAATTATCTCAACTATATTTAAAAAAATGAAAAAGAGGTTTTAGAAAATGGGAAATAGGGGTGTTTTATAACTTGTGATTTCATATCTCTCTTAACAAAAATCTTTGCTACTTTTCAAAGGTTTAGTTTAGGTAAGTTTGAGATATTTGGTATTAAGGCATTGTTAATATGCGTGCAGGGACAACGCAATCGTTTCGTTTAGGGAATTCTTGATATTTAGTTTAGGGAATTTTGATATGTGTGAAAACACATATCCATTTTATATCAAAATAAACCTAATAAAGACCAAAAACATAATAAAAATGACAAAGATATGCTTGTTTTTGTGTTTTGTATGTGCAGATGCGGATAAAGCAAAAACCACAAGAAAACGGTTAAAACCGGGCAAACACGAACACAAGAACGGAAGAGCACGCAAAAAGCCAGGAGGAATATCAAAGTCAAGCCCTAGTCAACCTTTAGTCAATTTGCTCAACAAAAGTCAACATCACAAGAGGACAAAACTTCAAATATTTCCAAATCAATCCTTCATAAATTCCAAAGTTACATAAATGGTCCCTTTACCTGAACGGGCTAAAAAAACCCTTATAGTTAACATTTGTTAACTATTAACAATAAAACACAAATCCAAGCCCAAAACTCATTATACTCGGCCCAAACCCAAGTCAACACCCGGGTCAAACAATACAAACGCACCCTTTAGTTAAATTGAGCGGGAAAAGTGGTTTTACCACTGTTCACCCGTCTTCTTCATTTACCCACAGGTTAAAATCATAGGGCTTTTCACAATTAAGGGGCAGAAAAGACAATTCAAGGGGTTAAGTACATGATGGCAGAGTTAAACATCATTCATGAGCCCTCATTGGTCAATTCCATCAAAGGAATGATACGTCGGCATGAAGAAAGCACAAGGGAATGTGGAATTTACACTAGAAGTACTCTCATAAGTAACACAAAGGCTACAAACCACGGATTGCCAAGCTGGCAATCCGTGTAAGCTCATAAGTGATCCAACGGTTGAAAGTGAGTACTCAATGATTAGAGGAATCAAGGGCCAATGATTGGAGGAGGATCTAACAAACTTTGGAGCCTAGAAGCTTCAGCTGGATGCTAGAAATAGCCCTTCATCCTCACACACACGATATTATCTTTTCTTTTCTAGGGTAGCATTTTAGCTTAGTAAATTAGCTTAATGTAATTTTCATTAGCTTTTGTAATTCAATCTTTGTATTCTCATATTTCAGTTTAATGTAATTCAGCTTTAATATCTTGTATTAAATTTTCGAGTTAATGAAATCTAGTTTTCCTTTAATAAATTTGTCATAAGCTCTCAACAAACTCAAGTGTCAGTGTACTGTTTCATAAGCTTTTCTAATAAGCATTTTATAGCTCTCTTAGTCTCTAAGCTAAGATTGAGCTCAATTAAGCTCTTTAATCTACTTAAATCAATAAATAAGAACTTTTTATACCAATGCTTATGAATTTTGAGCTTTTGGAAGAGAAGCTAACAATAGAAGAGCTTCCAAGGACTTATACTGTCTTATCAATGATAAGACAGAGCTGTTGAAAAGCTCTTTGAGCATCTTTGCTTTTGTTTAGCTAAAGCACAACTGTAAGTTCTCATTTAATTCATTTTGTTCTTTTTTAAATTTAGCTTATAAAAATGCTTAAGTAGCTTATTAGCTTTTGCTAATCTGCTTATCTATTGCTTATTTGTGCTTATTATTGTTTAGACAAGCTTATTAATCATGCACTTTAATCTGTTTTTACCTTTTATAGCTTAGATCATAGTTTACTTTTTAACTTGTCATAAAATTACTAAAAAAACCAAAAATATTAGAGTAATTTGTAGTTCTTCAATTCTAGCTTATTTAGTTGGTAAAATGCATTTTAGGTTAGTTATAAGCTACTAGTTGCCTGGTATTAAGGTTTCAATAATTAGAACTTAGAATCATAAGCTAATGAAATCTGTCATAATTTTAAAGGGTGTTTGGATTAGTACTGTTTGACCTCAAATAGTCAAAGGAATTTGATATAAGCTTTTGATCTAATTTTGATTTAGTTTAAAATGAATAGTTTAGTTTTTTTCTTAAGTTAGATTTCAAAATCTAAAGAGTTTAAGCTTAATATCTTTGTTCCTGCACCAGGGGACTTTTTCATTTCCTTTGCTTGTTTGAAATTTAATCCAAGCCTCATTGAGCTTGGATCTTGTTTGTGTTGAGATTAAACACACTTATTAGGAGTGTCTAATGTAGGTTTTATCACCTTAGGCACCTGCATTTATGTTTTGCCCTTTTTGAGTCATTGCTATCAGTTAGTTAGTAACTAAAGTTACTATGCTTACCTTTTCAATAAGCATTTAAACTAGACCTTAGTAGGATTTAGGTTTAGAATTTAGTATAGTTTATAGATTAGACATAGTTAATTAAATAGATTAAGTCTTGTTTTCAAATTTCTAGCTTATAATTTAGGGTAAATTAGCTTTTAAAAGTTCATAAAAAATCTTAAAAATACAAAAATAGTACTAAGTAGATTTTAGGTTCTAAACTTAGATTTCTAGCTTATAAGTTTAGTTTTTATGAATTTGATTTATAGCTTATATGATTATTGTCAAGTTTGCAAAAGTTAAGTTTCTGTCATAGCTTATTGAGCTTACTAGCTTATTTAGATTTCAAGTTTTAATGCTTATTCCTGAGTTTGCCTCTTAAGATCATAGGATTTAGATAGCTTTAGGTCGTTTATAAGTCACATAAGTAGCCTATTGATTTTAGCTTTCTTATACATCATAAGCTTTCTAGGACAGCCTTTTTTGCTTTAAAATTGAGCTTTAAATGAAGTTATAGTGAAAATTAGTTTTTAGAGCTTCTATAAGCTCACTTTTTGAAAAACAGCTTTTTTCATAAGCTCTTTTAGAGCTTATTTTTGAGTTTCAGCTTATAGTTTCTTTATTAAGTTGTTAAAAGCTTGTCCTTTAAACTTTTGTTCTTTAGGGGTTTTTTCATTAAATAACATTAAAAAGGGAAGTGGAAGTCGGGGGTGAGCAAGACTCGAACCCCCCGACCTCAAGACCTCAACCTTTTATAAACACACACACACCCACTCCTTACCGCTATGCTCTTGGGTCTTTTTCATAAGACCTTTTCACTATTAATCCTTTATACACATTTTTGGCCAATAAGCCTTATAAGCTGTCTAAGCTTATTTCACAGCTTATTTAATAAGCTGAAATCTCGGGTTTATTTTTCCTAGGATTTAAATAGTTTAAGCCATTTTTTTGTCATTTTTCTAGAATTTTTAGAGTTCATTTAGTATTTTTAAACATTTATTTTCATTAAAAACATTAAAAAATCATAAAAAATAGAAAAATTATCAAAAAAATAAAAATCTTTTTTAGAAAATTTTATTTTATCATTTAGAATGTAGGAAAATTAGTTTGACTCTCGTAAGTTTATTTTTGAGCATTTTAACTTTTAGGGCTCGGTTTTCGATTTCAGTATGCGTTTTTGTTATTTCTTTTCCAAATTTTATCGTTAAGCTTTTCAATTTGCGAATCCTTTTATTTTATTCATAGAATTAGTCTTATTAATTCCGTTTCCAGGTTAACGGTGCTATATTAGGGTTTATTTTGTCATTTCTGTTTTTCGTCGCGTGGTTTAGTTATTTTTCTTGGCATTTAATTGTTTTAAGCGTTTTTAGTCATGATAAATCCAATCATAAAGTTGAAAATCATTCATAACATTTGTTTTTAGCCAAACTAAATTGAGGGGTTAATCAATTCACTTTTCTTTGTGATACGACCCGGTAATCAATTACCGGTTAAAAAACGGTTAATATAATATATTTTTGGTTTAAATTGCATTTAATCTTTGTCTTCAAGGATTATTTGTATATTTCTATAAATACTTTGATATATTATATATACGTAGAGTTTATCTACAATCAAGTAGTCAGAATAAATAAGAAAGATAAGAGTTAAGATTCAGGAAAGGAAGCTTTATGGGAGAAAGGAGGAAAAAGGTTTGTGTTTATCTGTCCATTCCTCTTCCCTCCTCCAACAGATGCGGGTTGAATTAGATTCCTTTATCTTATTCTTCATTCGTCTAAAGATAACCGATGTACTTCGCTTCATCTGCAGTTAATCGTGTAATAAAGCAAGGGCGAGAGGAGCATTTAAGTCAGATTGACTTAATTAATGTATAAGACTTAAGATCAAAGCTAGAGAGCGCTATCTTTTTTCTTTATCATATTTTTTTTTTTATTTTTTTTTTTTTTTTTTTTTTTTTTCTTATTATTTTTTTTAAGGCTCGTTCGCTTAGCAAATCTCTTTTTAGTCTTCTCGCGGGTGTCGGATAAAGCAAAGAAATCGTTCTTTACACTTTTATAGACAACTAGAAGTATGCAGATTCACATTCTTTCATTAGTAGTTCTCTTCTCTCCTTCATCTGATCCTATTATTGGTTGGACTAGTCCACAAAGGGATCTTTTTCCTAGCTTTTAGTTTTAGTTTTTTTAGCTTAAGCAATGTTTAGTTTTTAAATCCAGCTTTTGTAATTCAATCTTTGTATTCTCATATTTCAGTTTAATGTAATTCAGCTTTAATATCTTGTATTAAATTTTCGAGTTAATGAAATCTAGTTTTCCTTTAATAAATTTGTCATAAGCTCTCAACAAACTCAAGTGTCAGTGTACTATTTCATAAGCTTTTCTAATAAGCATTTTATAGCTCTCTTAGTCTCTAAGCTAAGATTGAGCTCAATTAAGCTCTTTAATCTACTTAAATCAATAAATCAGACTTAATACCAATGCTTATGAATTTTGAGCTTTTGGAAGGGAAGCTAACAATAGAAGAGCTTCCAAGGACTTATACTGTCTTATCAATGATAAGACAGAGCTGTTGAAAAGCTCTTTGAGCATCTTTGCTTTTGTTTAGCTAAAGCACACTGTAAGTTCTCATTTAATTCCTTTGTTCTTTAAATTCTAGCTTAAAACTGCTTAAGTAGCTTATTAGTTTTGCTAATCTGCTTATCTATTGCTTATTTGTGCTTATTATTGTTTAGACAAGCTTATTAATCATGCACTTTAATCTGTTTTTACCTTTTATAGCTTAGATCATAGTTTACTTTTTAACTTGTCATAAAATTACTAAAAAAACCAAAAATATTAGAGTAATTTGTAGATCTTAAATTCTAGCTTATTTAGTTGGTAAAATAAGCTTATTAGGTTAGTTATAAGCTACTAGTTGTCTGGTATTAAGGTTTCAATAATTAGAACTTAGAATCATAAACTAATGAAATCTGTCATAATTTTAAGGGGTGTTTGGATTAGTACTGTTTAACCTCAAATAGTCAAAGGAATTTGATATAAGCTTTTGATCTAGTTTTGATTTAGTTTAAAATGAATAGTTTAGTTTTTTTCTTAAGTTAGATTTCAAAATCTAAAGAGTTTAAGCTTAATATCTTTGTTCCTGCACCAGGGGACTTTTTCATTTCCTTTGCTTGTTTGAAATTTAATCCAAGCCTCATTGAGCTTGGATCTTGTTTGTGTTGAGATTAAACACACTTATTAGGAGTGTCTAATGCAGGTTTTATCACCTTAGGCACCTGCATTTATGTTTTGCCCTTTGGTCAATTGCATCAGTAGTAGTAACTAAAGTTACTACTGCTTACCTTTTCATAAGCATTTAAGCTAGCTTAAGTAGGATTTAGGTTTTAGAATTTAGTAAGTTTATAGATTAGACATAGGTTAATATAGATTAAGTCTTGTTTTCAAATTTCTAGCTTATAATTTAGGGTAAATTAGCTTTTAAAAGTTCCTAAAAAATCTTAAAAATACAAAAATAGTACTAAGTAGATTTTAGGTTCTTAACTTAGATTTCTAGATTATAAGTTTAGTTTTTATGAATTTGATTTATAGCTTATATGTTAATTGTTAAGTTTGCAAAAGTTAAGTTTCTGTCATAGCTTATTGAGCTTTCTAGCTTATTTAGATTTTAAGTTTTAGTGCTTATTCCTGAGTTTGCCTCTTAAGATCATAGGATTTAGATAGCTTTAGGTGTTTTTAGTCAAAGTAGCTTATTGATTTTAGCTTCTATACATCATAAGCTTTCTAGGACAGCTTTTGCTTTCAAATTTGAGCTTAAAATGAAGCTTATAAGTGAAAATTAGTTTTTAGAGCTTATAAGCTCACTTTTTGAAAACAGCTTTTTCATAAGCTCTTTAAGAGCTTATTTTTGAGTTTCAGCTTATAGTTCTTTTATTAAAGTTGCTTAAAAAGTTGTCCTTTACAACTTTTGTTCTTTAAGTTTTTCATAAAAAACAAAAAAAAGGGAAGTGGAAGTCGGGGGTGAGCAAGACTCGAACCCCCGACCTCAACACCTCAACCTTTTATAAACACACACACACCCACTCCTTACCGCTGTGCCCTTGGATCTTTATCATAAGACCTTTGCACTATTAATCCTTTATACACATTTTTGGCCAATAAGATTTATAAGCTGTCAAAGCTTATTTCACAGCTTATTTAAAAAGCTGAGATCTCGGGTTTATTTTTCCTAGGATTTAAATAGTTTAAGCCATTTTCTGTCATTTTTCTAGAATTTTTAGAGTTCATTTAGTATTTTCAAACATTTATTTTCATTAAAAACATTAAAAAATCATAAAAAAATAGAAAAATAATCAAAAAAATAAAAATCATTTTTAGAAAATTTTCTTTTATCATTTAGAACGTAGGAAAATTAGTTTGATTCTCATAAGTTTATTTTTGAGCATTTTAACTTTTAGGGCTCGGTTTTCGATTTCCGTTATTCGTTTTTGTGACTTCTTTCAAATTTTATCGTTAAGCTTTCAAATTTTGCGAATCCCTTTATTTTTACTCATAGAATTAGTTTATTAATTCAATTTCTAGGTTAAGGTGCTAATTAGGGTTTATTTTGTCATTTCTGTTTTTCGTCCGCGTGTTTAGTTATTTTTCTTGCATTTAATTGTTTTAATCGTTTTTAGTCATAGAAAATCAATCAAAAAGTTGAAAATCATTCATAACATTGTCCAAACTAAATTGAGGGTATCAATTCACATTTCTTTGAGATACGACCCGGTAATCACTTACCGGTTAAAAAACGTGTTATATTATATATTTTTGTGTTTAAATTGCATTTAATCTTTGTCTTCAAGGATTATTTGTATATTTCTATAAATACTTTGATAT
This sequence comes from Tanacetum coccineum, assembly GCA_026074375.1. Taxonomy (NCBI): domain Eukaryota; kingdom Viridiplantae; phylum Streptophyta; class Magnoliopsida; order Asterales; family Asteraceae; genus Tanacetum; species Tanacetum coccineum. The sequence continues at coordinate 48,991 of BQNB010004175.1, read as the reverse complement.
ATTATATATACGTAGAGTTTATCTACAATCAAGTAGTCAGAATAAATAAGAAAGATAAGAGTTAAGATTCAGGAAAGGAAGCTTTATGGGAGAAAGGAGAAAAAGTATGTATTTATCTGTCCATTCCTTCCTCCAACAGATGCGGGTGAATTAGATTCCTTTATCTTATTCTTCATTCGTCTAAATAGATAATCGATGTCCTTCGCTTCATCTGCAGTTATCGGTGTAATAAAGCAAGGGGAGAGGAGCATATAAGTCAGATTGCTTAATTAATGTATAAGACTTAAGATCAAGCTAGGAGAAGCGCTTTCAGGCTCGTTCGCTTAGCAAATCTCTAATTAGTCTTCTCGGGTGTCGGCACAGTCCAAGAAGTCGTATTTTACCATTTTATAGCAACAAGAAGTAGCGATTCACCTTCTTTCAATAGTAGTTCTCTCTCTCCTTCATCTGATCCTATCTCTTGGTTGGCCTGGTCTGGTTCTTTCTTGAATGTGGAATTTAGATCGTATCCAAGTGAAAGGTTATCCCAAGTGGATGCTAAGATAGCAAGCTTATAAGTTGAGTTAGCCCACAGGGATAGACAGTTGGCTAGTCTCATGACCCAAATGGAGGGGCTGGTCGCTCCATTTTTTTTTTCTCAAGAAAGACAGACTCACCAATAGCCAAACGCACAGTTTCCGGTCCTATTCTTACTGACTTTCTCCTCGCCCGAAGGTCACTTCACTCTTTATAGCAAGGAGCCAAAGAGCTGACCTAAAAGCAGAAGCTGCCTTGATCTTCTACTTATTGAACGCCAAATGAGACTGATTCAAAAACTGCTATCCCACGACCAAGATTCTTCCCCTCCTCGTGCTAATCTAATCACATCTCTCTCTATTTCCGGCTTAGCCTACCGCTCCGTGGGCTTCTATCCCCCTGGTCGTATTCAAAGGATCTCTCAAGATAAAAAATCTCTCCCCCGGCATCACAGCCTATTCTATTCTCTACTCTCTACCAGCTTCTGAAACAAGATCGGATTGATCATGCTTCCTCTCCCGCTGGTCGAGCTTCATTCCATCCAGCCTCTCCTTCGGCTCACTTCACTACCTTTAGAGAAAAGAGTTCCGGCAAAAGACGAAGAAGACTCTCGGATGGCACTTGATTTCCTAACTGTAACGGGATCTGATTCTTTATAATAGTGACCACCTCTTCTTCACATAAAATCATTCGTTCAGAGTCGACAACCTTACCAACCACCCAAAGGCTTATGGTCCGGAGAAAGAGTGAGGGGTTCAGAGCTTCCCCCTAACGAAATCCCAGTGGGAGTAGAAAAGGCCAAAGCGGGTTTCCCCTCAGAATGTTCACCTGTAACAAGAGAAAGATCCCTGTCTATCACAGGGGTATCCGTATACTGTGACCCTACTTCCGAGTTAGAAGGGCCTTCACCCCAAAGAAGAAGCTGACAACTCACCCTGACTGTTGAAGGCTAGAGGAGCATGGCTAACAGGATCCTCTAAACGATCAGAAATCCTCTCAGGCTCAGAGCGGACAGCAAGACTAATATTCAAAACCCTCGCTCTTATGAAGAGACAGGCAGATCGGAAACTCTGTTATCTAGAACATCTTTCCCCTTTCCCTTCTTCTGTACCTTAATCCAATCGCCCTCAGAGGTAGCCTTGCTACCACCCTCAGGTGGATTAGGGGTCACCTGCTTCTTAGACTTAGGACAGGCTGCCAAGGAGTGACCAAAGACCTTACAGGCATTTCTTTATAGTTCTATACGTGGGAGACCTTCCAGCAAGGGAGTCACATTCATGGACGAGGGACTGAAAGGAAGAGAAAGCTATAATACAGAATAGATTCCCACTAGCAGCTAATCCAATAGGCACAATACCCGATCGTAGAACAGATTTGCTTGCTTGGTTGGCTTCCCCGAAAAAAAACGGAACTTCCATAACTTAACCTGAAAGCGCTGCTATGACTGCTGCACAGGTTTTCTCCATAGCTGTGAATTTCTTTTATGCATTATTATCATTGAACAACTTAGCTAAATTAGTCCAAAGCTCTCTTCTTCTTATCATCATCATGCTGTGCAAGCACGGCTCCAACAGAATCCTAAGTTGTAGACACATAGAGGAGGACGGCCTACGCTATTAGAGGAGAGTTACTGTAAAGACACAACTTCCACCCTGTTGGCTGTAGTTTTAGCTTGTATATGTGAAGAAGAAAAAAACGATATTTTTTTTTCATAGAATAACTCTTTCTATTGGGAAATAGAGAGGTGGATCACTAGCCGAATCTTCTACTACGGTATCAGTTGGTTAGCGGAACCTTTTTATTGATTCTCGAATCTGTTCATCCACGAGCTACTCTAAATTCGATCAAAGGAGTTACGGAAAGCATTTAGACAGATGAAAGTATTTCAACTACTGAAAGGGGAATGGCTACTTCAGATGACAATCATTATTCTGCTTTACGGATCTATTCAATTTGAATTCAAGTTTCATGACTTTCTCGAGATTGAATTCCAATCTCAGGGATTCGCTACTAATGCTCCTCCTATCCTACTTCTTGCCAATTTCTGAAGCTTTCTTCTTAATAAATTATGAGTTGAGAGTTGACTCAGCAAGACTTGCACCCGACTTTAGAAAAAGTGGTGTCCTAAGTTTTTAAGCTACAGAAGTAGTCTTCTCGGTGACTAAAGACTCAAAAAATGGGAAGATGAGGCCATGGGCAAGCGCATCCTTCAGTTAATGCTTCGCTTTGAAATCGCCTCCCTTCTTCCCTGATAGATAGAGCTAGTACAGAGATTAGGCTCTCCTACCTACATAGAAAGCAACCTTACCTTAGATTATATCCCAGCCTGGTAAGTAAGAAATGGATTACCATACCACCCTACTAGAAGAAAGAAAAGAATATCCAAGCATCCAGCCCATCTGAATCTTGGGTCCGGGCCATCTCTATTTCATGGGCCGAAGGCTAAGGCTTATTATATAATAGTAAGTAAACTGGTTAGCTTTAGGACTAGACAACCCCGCCGGGAGCCAAGAGAAGTAAGCTTAGGCTGCACATGTTAGATCCGATTCCAATTTGACGAATTACCCTCTTATGTCAAATCTGAAAAGAACCTATTCCTATTCGTCGTAAACAAAAGGCATATTAAACAAAGGTCTTACGGAGTCTTGTCCTAAAGTCCCACGCATGCCTGCTCTTCGTATATAGAGGCACGATTCTTGGCATCCTGCCTTTAAAGAGGCGCTTCGATAGACGATCAGTTATCAGTCTAGTTCGACACCTTGTTCTCAACTGAACTAGTAGACAGACGCCTCTGGGCATTTCTCTGAAAGGGGGATGGCTACTTCAGATGACAATCATTATTTTGCTTTACGGATCTATTCAATTTGAATTCAAGTTTCATGACTTTCTCGAGATTGAATTCCAATCTTAGGGATTCGCTACTAATGTTCCTCCTATCCTACTTCTTGCTAATTTCTTAAGCTTTCTTCTTAATAAATTATGAGTTGAGAGTTGACTCAGCAAGACATGCATCCGACTTTAGAAAAAGTGGTGTCTTAAGTTTTTAAGCTACAGAAGTAGTCTTCTCGGTGACTAAAGACTAAAAAAATGGGAAGATGAGGCCATGGGCAAGCGCGTCCTTCAGTTAATGCTTCGCTTTGAAATTGCCTCCCTTCTTCCCTAATAGATAGAGCTAGTACAGAGATTAGGCTCTCCTACCTACATAGGAAGCAACCTTACCTTAGATTATATCCCAGCCTGGTAAGTAAGAAATGGATTACCATACCACCCTACTAGAAGAAAGAAAAGAATATCCAAGCATCTAGCCCATCTGAATCTTGGGTCTAGGCTATCTCTATTTCATGGGCCGAAGGCTAAGGCTTATTATATAATAGTAAGTAAACTGGTTAGTGATCGATTAAGATTCAACCCTTAATATATAATAAATATAAATATATAAATATATAACAAGGATAAGAATTAAAAAATCACAATTGTAGTAAACCGGGAGTATGATTCTCGGGTCGTTATCCCCAACGAGGATTGCAATTGAAAGTCAAGAGGCGTTTTGAGAATCGATTCTTGAATGGAACAAGATTATGACAGGTTAACTAAAACTATGAGAAAAACTTAAAAACAATTAAGGTAAGACAAATTTTAACAAAAAACGCAAAACGGGAATCCTAAACGAGACCTAAAAACCTTAAATTATCAAAATTAAGTCATAAAATGATCTTTTTGGTTTTTATAAGTCTTAATTGACTAAAAAGCTAGAACAAAGAAAACTAGACCAAAAACGGAAAAGATTCAAGCTTAAAAACACTAAAAACATGAACGGGATTCAATCCCGTTCTTTAAAAAACCAAATTTTGCAATTTTAACCTTACGAAAGCAAATCTAATTTTTCTAGGTTCTAAATGTTAAAAGAAAATTTTCTAAAAAAGAATTATATTTTTTGACTTTTTTATAAATTTTTATGAATTAAAAACGATTTTAAGGAAATTAAATGTTTAAAAATACTAAACTAATTATAAAAATTCTGAAAAAATTAGCAAAAGTGCATTGAACAATGAGGAATCTAATAAAAATAAGCTAGGGAAAACAGCTTATCAAATAAGCTGTGAAATAAGCCAAAAACAGCTTATAAACCAAACGGGCTAAAACTACTATAAAGAATTAATTGTGCAAAGTTAAATCGAAAAAGACCCCAGGGCAAGTGGTAGAGTGTGTGTTGTGTAAAACGTTTGGTGAATAGGGTAGAGGTCCCGGGTTCGAGTCTTGCTCACCTGGGACTTCCCCTAATCCCAAACGTTTTTGTTTTCCATTTTTTTACAACTTTTTAGAAAAGCACTAAATAAGCAATTTTTACAAAAGCACTTTTTTTATAAATCAAAAATAAGCACTAGAATAAGCTAAAAAGGGCAGGATAAGCTAAACTATAATAAACTATAAAAATGCTAACTGTTTGGCAAATTAAGCACTAATAAGCAAATGAAAACATAAAATAAGCTAAGACAGATAAAAAGGCATATCTAAAAAGCACTTAATAACAAAAATAAGCAACTATAATAAGCTAGAATGGCATTTTAATGAAAAAGTTATAAAACTTTTAAATTTTAAGCTAAAATGCAAATAAGCTTAAATAAGCTCTAAACTAAAGAGAATAAGCTAAAATGGGCTTAATCTTTAGAATAAGCAAAATCAATAAGCTAAAAAGCCTAAATAAGCAAATAGCTTTTTGGCCAAAACTGATAAGGAAAAAGGCCAAGAGGAACTTTTCTAGCTTAAAAATAAGCTAACTTTTTTAGCTTAAAAATAAGCTAGCAAAAAGATCCTTATGGTTTAGTGACTTTTACCACTAAGAAGAATGGCCAAAAAGCTACAATAAGAAATACAATTGAAAAAAGCAATTTTGTAATTCAATAATCACTTATAAGCTTCATGAAAAAGCTATCTCACACTGATTCAACACTTAGACAAATTTTTGCAAACTTTTGCAATCTTTACAAAACACCAATTTTGTGCTTAAAAATAAGCAACTAAACAGATCCTTATGACTTAATAACCTACAAACAGATTAAGCTTCGACCTCAAAGAGCTTATATCAACAATCAAAAGGGAGTTTGAAATTCAGGATAAGCAACAATTAGCAAATGAAAAATCCATTTCTCAATTTTTTCAACACTTAGCACTTTTTGACAGTTTTGGTAAAACACAAACCAAACAATGCAGGCTATAGAGCTTTGTTTCTAACTTGTTTTTAACACTTGCACAAACTCAAAAACTTCACAAAATCTCAAAAGCTAAGATCACAATCAAATAAGCAACTAAGAAGAGCTTAAACTTCACAGATTCAAACCACAACTCCTCAAAACCTTAAAAATGAGTTTTATTACTTAAAAACTTTAACAAACTGATTTTAAGACTAATTTAAGCTAAACTAAACTGACTCAAGTATCAAAATGCAATCTTGACCCATTTTGACCCATTAAAGCTGTAAAACCTAAAAATCTCAACAAGTGTAAAATTACCAAAATACCCCTAATGCAACATGTGACAATTATGAAATTTATGTAAGATTAAAATACCTTATATTTTGTAAGAAAAATAATTAATATTTATGTATATACATTAATGCCGAATTATGTATATTTAATTGTTTATACCTTACAATTAATATCAAATAAATATGGATAGTTACAAAATAAATATTGGAAAGTTACAAAATCTGATTTTAATCACTTTAAAAGCCCATTAAATTATGGCCATTAATACCATTATATTTCTTTTATGATTTTATTTTGTTAAAACCTATAACAAAAAGTTAACAGAAAAACCTTAATAAATCTAAAGAGGCGGCATCCAAGATATTTACAAGGGCAAGGGCGAATTTTTCCAAGGTGTTTTGAGAAGATCAAGGAAGGTGGGGAAATAGTGGGAAGATTGTTAGAGTGCGTGTTCGATCGTTGGTGATCGTTTGATTCGTAATAAACACAACCCGAATTCTATAAATTCATCAATCATCAAGGTTCATCAAGGTATTTTTTGTATCTCTTTTTCATCATATATAATTGTTCTATGCTTAAGATAAATATTCCTTGCATGTTATAAATCTGACTCGAAATTAATTAAAAATGTTCGAACCATAATTTTTAGCTAGTTTATATAATCGCCCGTTTATAATATTGTAAAATTGGATTTTTTATTTTTCTAAGGTTTTTTATATCATATATGACTCAGATAAATTGTTGGAAAAATTTAGGGGAGATTCAAATAATTATTTGGGATTTAATTGTGTTTGCCTATTTCGAACAAAGGGAAAAAGGAAAGTAATAAAATTAGGGTTAGGGTTTTAATAATTTTTCCAGTTCTTCTAATGCTATTGATTGTATAAAAATTGGGAAATGTTTGGGGAAAAATTTAATTAGGGTTTTAGTGATTTACTTATTAGCCGATTTGATTTTTAAAGTATAAGGGGGTGATTTGTAATTTCTAAAACTATGAGGTCTGTTTTAAACATGTTATTATACTTATTATAATCTGTATAAAATAATTTTAGGGGTATAAAATGTCATATTGATATTATTTTGGATTAAAATGGTTAATTACATATAATAAGTAATTATAAATTAATTAATTAAATTAGAGGGACTGAAATTGTAAATTCTGAAAAGTGGAAGGTTTGGTTAGTATTTAATGTATAAGTATGAATTAGTATGTTTGAATCTTTTAAGGACTTGTTTTGTAATTATGGATAATTAAAGATATTGTTTAAATAATTAATAAACAAAAAGGGCTAAATATGTAAATTGTGTAAATTAAGGGTTTGACTTGTAAATACATAAAATGGAAGGTATAATCTGAATAAAATGTGAAACTTTTTATTTACCCTTTTAACCTTGAAATTGTTGATTTTGTATATTAAACCTTTAAAATTATGTCAAGTTGTCATATTTAACCCTGAACTTGTAAGGTTGACATGTTAGGTCCCTAAACTATTCAAAATACTTAATAGAATCTCAAATGATGAATATTACTAATTTTGGGAACTTACTAAAAATAGAAAGTTACTAAAAATAAAAAGTTACTAAAAATGGAAAGTATAACTTAAATGAATGGTTTATAATTCGAATTTATCATTTCTTTAGGTTCGGGCAAGGGGGAGTGATTTTGATTTCCAGTGGTGTTTTCTTTGATTATTGCTTTGCTTCGGAATAAGGTACATATATTCTGACCTTATCGTTAAGGTTTCTCATGACATATTCCTCTTTATCTTTGATTACTTATGTGATTTGCTACCTTTGCTCTGAGCCTTTTATCTTGGCTCTCTTATATGATCTGTCATTATGTTCTATTTGAACCCTGCTATGCTACCTTGATATTTGAACCTTTGACATTGAACCTTTGCTATGATCCCTTTGAAATGAACTTTGATATGACTTTGCTTTGAACCCTTCAGTTTGAGACCCAAGCCACTATTTGTTTCCTAGCCATGAAGGTAACATGGCCGTGTCATTGATGCACCTTTGGCATGACTTATGTATGGGTGAGTGATTTCTCACACCGTCCCCCCGTTTGATATTATATGCGCATTATGAAGATTATTATTTGTTTAAGGGGCGTTTGTTTTGTATTCGATGGATTATGACATTATGATATATGTATATTTGGTGACTGATGTTTGGGTGCATTCCACGTCTTTCACATTTTGGAGCTCGCGACTCCATGGTTACTATGATTGATTGATTTGTTTGGGCTTGGTAATTGGACTTGATTTGATTTTCTGTTTCATCTTACCTTACCTGATTGACTTTCTGATTTGTTTACCTTATATTTGTCATTCATCTTTGTTCATGTCTTGTGATTATCCTTTGCACCTTATATCGTATCCTTTGACTTTCTGTTATCTTTTGCGTTTGATTATATATATCTGTTCACTGGGCTTTGTAAGCTCAGCCGCACTTTCTTTTCCTGCGGCAGGTATCTAAGCTAGGATCTTTGGGGGTTGCTTCGGATATGGTATGAGTGTGGACTTACCCTAGAGATCTTAGTTTTTGATATATGATTTGTTACTTTTCGAGACATTCGTTATTTTGGTTATTTCGTTTGGATATGTCTGTCTTTTAAGAACTTATGTACCTTAAGTCATGTTGACTTATTTTCCTTTGGTTATTTATTTGAGACTTCCGCTGTTTATGCTTGTGTTATGATTATGTATGCCCTTTGATGTCACACCGCATATTTGTAATACTTCTACCCTTTGGGTCGGGGCGTTTACGATTTTATGGTATCAGAGCTGCCGGTTATTTCTTGACGAAGGTCTTTATGACCTTAGAGCTTAGGCTATGACCTATGAGGATTGGGTAGACATTAGGTTCCTTCTGCGTGACTCTCTTCCGTAAGTATTGTTTGTTTTGTTTATGCTACGAATTCAGTGAACAGGGCCCGGCCAAGACTTCAGGTACTATTACGGTATTCTCAACATTGATGATGTTACTGTCATCGTTTGTATTTTATACTGGAGCTACACATTCTATTATATTACCACTTCTTGCTAAGAAACTTAATATGACTCCTACACCATTAATTGAACGCATAATCATTTCAACCCCAATGAAGAACCATATGCTTATTGACCATGAATATGTTAACTGCCCTCTACGTTTTGATGATCGTATTCGTCCTGCGAATTTACTTCCTATCCATATGTTCGACTTTGATGTGATTCTTGGCATGGATTGGTTGGCTTCTCATCGAGCTACCATTGACTGCTATGCTAGGACTGTGATCTTTGGTAACGTTCGCCAACCTAAATTTGTTTATCATGGTTCCTCACGCCTCTTATGTCCGTTTAGCTCATATTTTGCTAGAAGGCACGTACCTTGATTTCTCATGGGTGCCAAGGTTTTTTGGCTTCTGTTATGGACACTTTCTTTGGAGAGTCTAATATTGAAAATCTTTCTGTTGTTCGTGAATTCGCTGATGTTTTTCCCGATGAACTTCCTGGACTTCCTCCGGCTAGAGAGATTGAATTTGGCATTGAGTTAATTCCCGGTGCTGAACCTATCTCAAAGGCTCCGTATCGTATGGCACCTGTTGAATTGAAGGAGTTAAAGGAGCAATTACAGGAGATGTTGGAGAATGGCTTTATTAGACCCAGTGTTTCGCCTTGGGGTGCACCGGTCTTATTTGTTAAGAAGAAGGATGGGAGCATGCGCTTGTGTATTGATTACCGCGAACTCAACCGTATTACGATTCGTAACCGCTATCCTCTTCCGCGAATCGACGATTTGTTTGACCAACTGCAAGGGGCCAAATATTTTCTAAAGAGGGATCCTTGCGATCTGGTTTATCTCCAAACTTCGTCCTGTGATGAGAGCAGGATTTTCTAAGACTGCTTTTCGTTACGCGTTATGGCCATACGAGTTTCTTGGTTATGCCTTCGGTCAAACTAATGCTACTGCCGTGTTTATGGATTGCATGAACCGTATTTTCCACGAGTACTTGACAAGTCGTTTTATGGTTTTCATCGACTGATATCCTCGTTTACTCCAAGTCTGAAGAAGAGCATGAGCAACATCTACGGATTGTGTTGGAGATTCTTAGACAGAAGAAGTTGTATGCGAAGTTTTCGAAGTGCGAGTTCTGGTTACAACAAGTCGCTTTCCTTGGTCATATTGTATCTGCAGACGGCATCATTATGGATCCATCAAAGGTTGAGGCTATCACCAAATGAACGAGAATTACTCGGTGCGGGAGGGTGAGAAGTTTTTCTGCGGGCTTGATATATTACGACGTTTTGTTGAGGTTTCTCCGATTAGCTTTACCTTCTTTCACCCATGCTGATGAGGGATAAGGGTGAGAAGTTTGTGTGGTCGAGATAATGAGCGTTCAGGAGAGTTTTGAGGATTGAAACGGAGATTGGTGTCTGCTCCGATATTGACTCTTCCATCAGGTTCCGGTGGTTTTCAGATATACAGTGATGCATCGAAGAAAGGTTTGGGTTGTGTTTTGATGCAACATGGGAAGGTGATCGCCTACGCTTCAAGGCAGCTGAAGCCTTATGAAGTAAATTATCCAACCCATGATCTTGAGTTAGCTGCCGTGGTTTTTGCATTGAAGATCTGGAGACACTATCTGTATGGTGAAGCTTGTGATATATTTACAGATCATAAGAGTCTCAAATATATTTTTACTCAGCGAGAACTTAACATGAGACAGAGAAGATGGTGAACTTTCTCTGAAAGATTATGACACTAACATCATTACCATCCGGGCAAGGCTAATGTGGTTGCCGACACACTTAGTCGAAAATCTGGATGATAGCTTGTTTTAATTCCATAATCCTTTGATTTAGAGCGTTTGGATGTTGAGTTTTGTGTACGAGGTTCTGGTGGCTATTGGGCGAGTATGAGGATAGAGTCTAGAAAAAAAAAAACCCTTTAATGATACAGATCCAAGAAGCTCAAAGGACGACGTGAGTTGTGGGCCGATTGTGTAGAATGTTTGAAGAAAGACGGTTAAACATACTGAGTTCAGTGTTGATGATGACGGTGTTGTGTGGTTTGAAGATAGGCTATGTGTTCCTAATGATCAGGCACTTCGCGAGAAGGTTATGACGGAAGCTCATAGTTCTCCATTTACTATTCATCCAGGTTCAACCAAAATGTACAGAGATTTGAAACAGTACTTTTGGTGGAACGGCATGAAGCAAGATGTGGCTACTCAGCAGTCAAAATTGAAACTTCAGAGGGTAGTGAGTTGTTACAGCGTTGGAGTATTCATGTGTGTGGAAATGGGATGAGATTTCCATGGATTTCGTTACTGGTTTGCCTACTACTCAGAAAAGACATGATGCGATTTGGGTGGTTGTTGATCGGCTAACCAAGTCTGCTTATTTCTTACCCATTCGGAAGAACTATGGTATTAGTAAGTTGGCGGAGATTTTTCGACAGGAAATCATTAGACTGCATGGTACTCCGACTTCTATTCTGTCCGACAGAGATCCAAAGTTTACGTCTGTTTTTGGAAAGGATTACAGAAAGCTTGGGGAACTCGTCTTAAGTTCAGGTTTACAACATTTCATCTCAAATCCGATGGTTCAGTAGGGAAGGACCATTTCAGACTTTGGAAGATATGTTGAGGGCTTGTGCTTTGGATGGACGGGTTTAGGAATAAGGGAGGAAAAGTAAGTACACAATTAGCTTTTATGAGTAGTGTTAGCATCATAACTTGTATTTTTCAATGATCTTGTTTTTAAGCTTGGCTTGGAGAGGTGAAAGTCGGGGACGATGAATTTATCCATTTGGACACTTTTTGTGCTTTTTGTTCCGTGATCCTAAAAGTTATCAATTAATAATGAAAGCAATACATTATGTCACACATGAATATGTTGTAATTTGTAAATTAGAAAAATCATAAAAATGGAAAAAGTATTGAAAAATGGGAAAATATGGTGTTTTAAAGCTTGTGATTTCTTAACTCTCCCCACAAAAATCTTTGCTACTTTTTAAAGATTTAGTTTGGGGAAGTTTTGAGGTATTTGGTTTTAGAGCATATAATATTGCGTGAGGACACGGCAATCACTTAGTTTGGGGAATTTTGATATGTGAGAAATCACATATTATTTGTGTATCAAAACAAGCCCTAAAATGATGAAAATGTGCATAAATATGCTTATATATGTGTGTGTTTGTTATTTGGTGATGTGTAGGTACAGATATTACAAAAATCACAAGAAAACAGTCAAAACCGGATAAACACAAACACGGGAATGGATAGAGTGCACAAGAGCCGAAAGTTTCTAGCAAAAGGTCAACAAAGTCAACCTTGGTCAACCCTTGGTCAACCCACAAAATGCCAAAACCCTCAAAATACCCAAATGAGCCTTAATGTCAAATCAAATTTCACCAAAAGCCCTAAATCACTAACGCCGTTAGTCCTTTTTATTAAATAGATAACGGTCGTTAAGTGTATTAACCCTAAAACCTTTTATAATTTACCCGTAGCCCAAAATACAAAACCAAGCCCAAAACCTAAAACGAGCCCAAATAAATTCCTGTTATGAGCCGGGTCAAAACCCAATTTACAAGCCCGATACCCAAAATTTGAAGTACTGTATATCTTTTACATCTACGCGCCAAATTGGGGATAAAATTAGGGTTCATGAGCGTGTAATTCAATCGTGTGACACGGCAGCAAAAGATTCTAGTACGAGGTGCCATCTCAGCAGAAGACTCGTCACTCCTTGATGCTTATTGGTTGAAGTCTGCCAGCTCTGACACAAATGACATTTCACCAATCCAAAGAAGCACACTCCAAATGGATATTTTGCACTAAAACTAGTGCAAATAAAACACACATGCTCCAAAGAAGTGGGAGTGCCAGCGTGGCGATCTGTGTGATTGATTCTAATCCAACGGCTTCAAGAGAGGATCTAATGATTGGAAAGAATGGAGGGTTCAGATTAAGAGGAGCGTCTAACAAACTTGAAGACCTAGAAGCATCTATCTCTGGCTATAAATACAAGTCCTGCCTCTCTCACAAAAATAATCTAGCTTAATATAGAAGTAGCTTAGTGTAGACGTAGCTTATTGTATTTTTAGCTTAATGTCATTTAGATTTTTGTAATCTTCATTTAAAAAGTATTGTAATTCAGTTTTCATTAATAAAATTTAAAGTTTCCTCTAATCTTGTGTTGGATTCAGTTTTTACTCTAAGAGTAAAATGGTTTAATAAGCTTTCAATTGTTCTAATAAGCTCTCAATAAGCTGTTATATCTACTTTTAGGCTAGCTAATTACTCAACTAAGCTCTCAAAAGCTTAGTTGAGCTTATCTTATTCAAAGTCCACAATCAAATTTACCACAGCTTTTTTTGGAAGGGAAGTCAATAATGGAAGGACTTCCAGGACCCTACCAGCTTATCCTAGGATAAGCTGGAGCTTGTAGAGTAGCTCCTCGAGCTTTAATAAGCCTTGTTTAAGCTAAGGATTTTGTAAGCTTTCACTTTCCTTTTTTATAGCTTAATTCTACATCTTAGCTTATAGCTGCTTATTGTTGCTTAGTTTAGCTTATTAGAGCTTAATATAGTTGTTAGTTGCTTATTATGTTTGATTGTTAGGTTAAAATCTTAGTTTCATTAATCTGTCATAAAATTGTCATAAAAAAACCAAAAATAATAGCATAATGAAGTAGCTTATTAATTCTGCTTATTTAGTTGGTTAAAACTGTTTATTAGGCTTGTTAAAGGCTTATTAATATCTGGTATTTGTTCTGTGTGATTTAAATCTCATCTTCATAAGCTAAATATGGATTTAAGGGAAATAAGGGGGTGTTTGGATCAAGCAGTACTAACTCATGTTAGTACTGCTTGAGGCCATTTGGTCCTTTGATTTCATTCTTAATCTCATATTAGGTTTGTAAGAGTAAGATTTAAGAGCTTAGTTTAGGCTTAATCTAGTTTTTACTAAGTTTGATAGTTGTAGTTAGAATCTGCTAGTATTAGTTTAGAAGTATAATCATTTTAAGTTCAAATTGTTCTAGTTGAATCTGTCTCTTATTGTGCTCTTATTTTGTTTTCAAATGATGTTCAAATCAAGTATCTTAGGCCTGCACTTTTTGTTTTGAGATTTAGCCATAATCATGTCAAATACATCAGCATAGGATATAGCAAGTAGGACTTTTCAATCTCAATTATCAGAAGTTTAATTTAGTTTTTAGGATTTAATTTTTAGTTTACAAGTAGTTTATAGGTAGGTTTCAATCTGTTTCAGCTTATTTTGTCTTAAAAAGATAATTTGAGTATCTGTTTTTAGCCTTAAAATTCAGCATTTTCCATTTTCAACACTAAAAATAAAATTTAGCTCCTATTGAGTGTTTAAGCCTTTTTCAGCTAGTTTTTTTCTTTAAGCAATTGGTTTTCAAAATACATTTTGTTTGTAGTTTTTAGTAGCTTTTTGGCCAGTCTTTAAGCTGGTATAAGCTAGAAAGCCATAAGGTTCCTTTAGCTTATAAAAAATTGAGCTCAAAGATGCCCTTTGAGGCTGTTTAGTTTTCAGTTTTATCAAAAGTGCTTATTAGTGATTTATAGCTTATTGCCTGAAGTTTTTGCTTAATTTTTGTTCTAATAGCTTATTAGGTTAATTCCTAGTTGCTCTTAGCTTATTAAAGTCAAGTTTTAGCTTATTTTATCTTTTGAATGAAAATCTAAAAACATAAAAAACAGTAGCAAGTAGTCTTTTCATTGTGCTTTTTCAGTTCTTATTTGAATTTCAAAATAGTTTTAGATTATTATTATAAGTAGTGTTTTAGTCAAGCTTTAAGTAGATATAAAGCTTATTGCCATAAGGATCTGTTTGTGTATTTAAAATTAAGCTCAAAAGTTATCTATCTATCTGTTTGGTTCCAGTTTTAGAGTAAGAGCTTATTTGAATGTTCTAGCTTATGTCTTGTTTTTTTTTCTGCTTAATTCTTGCTCAGATTAGCTTATTAGGTTAGCAATAAGTAGTGTATAGCCAATTTAGTCTAGTATCTAGCTTAATCAAGTTTACTAGCTTATTTAGTTTGTCAAAAAGCCAAAAACATGCTAAGTTTGTTCTGTCTGTTTATATAAGCTCTTTTTAGCTCATTTAGTGATTTTCAAAAATAGTTTCTTTTATAAAATTAGCTTATTTCCAGCTTTTCTACAACTTAGTTTTTTTGAAGTTTTCAAAATAAAAAGTTTTGCAAAAAGCTAAGTCATGGGATTCGAACCCATGACCTAGCCCTTCACACACATACGTCTCAACACACCACACACAAACCATCTCTGCCCTTGGGTCTTTTCTGTTTACCTTTCTTTCTTTTATTCTTTTAACACCTCTTTGAGCTCATAAGAAAATAAGCACTTCGCGTGCTTAAATGCTTTTTTACAGCTTATTGAATTACGATTTTTAGGTTTTTATATTTTTCCTGCATTCTTTAGCACTTAAGCAATTTTCAGTATTTTTCTTAAATTTTTATTTCAAAGTTTTATATTTTTTTTGAATTAATTTTGTTAAAAACTTTAAAAAATCATAAAAAATAGAAAAATATTCAAAAAAATAATTTTCTTTTCTATAAACATTTCTTTTATCATATTTTAGGCTTAAGTTGAAATTTATTTTCGTAGGGTTAAAATTTTGGAAGTTCACTTTTTAAAGAACGGGATTCGATCCCCGTTCTCGTTTTCTTCGTTTTTAAGCTTTAATCACTCTCGTCTTAGAATTTCTTTAGCATTTCTTTTTAAATAGTCAAATAGGATTAGAAATAGATTAGAAAAACATTTAGGGCTTAATTTTAGTGTTCTTGCTTATTTGTCGCGTTTACTTTATTTCCCGTTATCTTTTTTTCGTAGTTAGATTTAATTGTGCATTTATTTGCTCACTATTAGGATTTTATAAAACAATCATATTCGAACCAATTCAAGTCATTGTCCAAATAACAAACGAGGTCTCAATTTCATAAATCTTTGGGATTATATTTTCGTGTAGATTTTTACTTTAAATCTTTGTCCTCAAGGGTTTTTAGCAAATCTCTTTATACTTTGAATATTATTACGTATTATAAAAATACACAACATCAATAACATAAAAACTCAATTTTTCATTAAATTTTATAAATCAGTACAAGGCTTAAAAAAGATTACAATAAACTAGAAAACAATAAAATATAAGCTAAAAAAACTCGATGCCCCTTGGCTTACAAAGAGACCTATTTATACTAAACTAATGAAGGTTCTAGGTCTTGTGCTTCTTTGCTGAGAGGGAAGCCGTGTGTGTTTGTTGTGTGAGTATAAGCTCAAATATCATCTTAGCCATCCAAATTTGAGTGTTGTCCAAGCCAATTGATCTTGTCCATCCATTCTTTGTCTTCTTTCATAGACGAATTAGAGTGTAGAGGATTGCCAAGGTGGCAACTGGTGGGATAAGGTGTGGGGTGTGTAGACAAAGTGGAGAAGAAAGGGGAATAGTGTTGTTTGTTATTTGGCGGGTAGTGGAGATAGTGTAACCAAAAAGATGTACAGTTGTTCCCGCTTTTTTAAAAAGTTTGGGAAATGGGCAAGAATGGTCCCTGAAAGTGTATAAGTGTATAGTAGGGAAAGTCCTTGTTTGGAGCATCTTTGGTCCTTGGAGTTTGGGTTGGGTTTGCACCGTCAGTCCTTAAAGGACTAACGGGGTAAAGGTTATAAACATTTGGGAAAACAGGGGTGTTAACACGGGTATGGGATTGGGCTTGTGTTGGGCCGGGTATAAAAATAAAGGGATTGGGCTTTTATTAAGGTTTAAGGTTTATAAGGTTTTGTAAAGTATAAGTGGGCTGACCCGGGCCCACTAGGTGGGTACGGGTGGGCCCACTTTTGGCAATTTAGGTTTTCGGGTTCGGTTTTCGATGCTCTTTCCAATGCCTCATCCCGGGGTTGACTTTGACTTTTTGACTTTTGTTGACTTTGACTTTGTCTTTTTGACTTCTCACGGTCTTTTCGTTCTCGTGCTCGGTTTTGTCGTTTTGGCTTCGATTTTTGTCCTTTTCTTGGATATCCATTCCCTGCATAATACAAATGTAAAACATACAAATACAATGTATTTTTGGTACGTTTTTAGTCATTTAAGTCCGATTTTAGTGGTAAAAGGTATGTGTAATTAAACGCATACCACTCGTTGTATTATTTTCAGTCTTTCAATTCGATGCAACTTTGAGACAAATGTTATAACAAGTTCAATTTCAATTAAATCAACGAGATTATTTTTCAAACGACTCATTTAGAGGTCGTTTGAACTATAAAAACCTTAGGAAATGTTTTAGCATCACTTATATAATATTTATACGCGGTTTAAAACCTTATAAATATTATTTTATGAATTAACTAAACTATATATATATATATATATTGTCGTTGCAAAAATAATAAAAGTGGTAAACTTAACGAAAGCATTATTTTGATTTATAAGCTAAGTCTAAAAACTATTAGGTGGTGATATAACAAGATAAAATATAGTGCATTGTTCTATAATTTCATACGTATTCTAAATCGACCTATAAACACATAGGTTGCATACCGGTCCTTATCGACGACATTCATAGTTGATTTATCTAGAAATAAATTCCATCACTTGAGGTGAGTTTTATGGCCCCTATTTTACTTCATTTTAACTCTTTTGGGGGGAGAATACATGCGTATTTACAAACTCGTTTGCATACTTGTTTTCATAGCGTACTTACAAACTCTTTTTCATAACTTATTTACAAACTCGTTTACATGATTGATTCCAAACTCATTTACAAATCTCGAGGCGAGATACATTGCTCATTTTACAATTGGACACAAGTACAATACTTTTTAATTCTTACAGTGATTATGTAGCGTGCATAAGTAGCGATAACCCACTATCATGAACTGTTAATTACTTTGTGTAAACGTGTGTGTTATAAATAGATCTATTTGGGAGTGACATCCCCATCCAGGATTGGTGTCTACAAGGCCAACGGGCGTATACCATGTTGGATTTAGATGTTACGGGTTGACATCTACACGGGTACAATTATTTGCATTAATTTGCACACATACAAGTCGTAGCTTCAGTGTCATGAGCTTAGTGCAGTCATAATTACATTTTGTGATATTGTATGTATTACATTATTACACACTTGAAATCTTGTGGTCCACACTACTTTGTTGAACATTACCGATTACTAAATACTTTTCTTTTCATGGTGTTGTGAGTAAAGCAGTAGACACTAAACTCTTTTGGTCCTACATTTACATTTACATAAATCTATGAACTCGTCAACTTTATGTTGACACTTTTAAGCATGTATTTCTCAGGTAAATAAGATGCTTGAAGCAACTGATGTGCATTGGAGTCCAAATTTTACAAGATTACATTCATGGATATCTACATACATTCAAATAATCAAATCTCGTTGTATTATTTTTAGTCTTTCAATTCGATGTAACTTTGGGACAAATGTTATAACAAGTTCAATAAATCAACAAGATTATTTTTAAACGACTCATTTAGAGGTCGTTATCTCATATCTTGTGCTATTGTATTTTTAAGTAACACTCCCGGACATATTTCTACTGTGACCCATTTTGGGGGTGTTACACGGTGGTGGCGGTGTAGATGGATATGGTGATGGGCATTGTGGTGTTGAGTGTAAATGGAGATGGAGATGATGATTATCAAGATTGTGGAGGTTGTGGTGTGGTTGGACTAGTGGTTGCAGCCAAACTACCACCACAGTCTACCTCTTCAGTTTTTTTCTTTTACTTTTCAAATCTAAAACAAAATTGTGTGTATGGTGTTTGGGGTGTGGTATTGTGTACATGTGCTTCCAGTACAAATTTTTTTCTTCAAATTTGTTGGGTTTGTATGTGAAAATTTTGTTTTGCACCTGACGTTGTTTGCGTAATATGTGTTGTGTTTGACTCGAAATGGGGTGTCTTTTTGAATTTGTGTTTGTGTGTGTAGATTTTGTTAAATACAAAAAATGGTAAATTACACCGTTGGTCCATATACTCAACCCCATTTGCCCGTTTGGTCTCTAGATAACGGGGACTCTCATACGGGGTCCTTATTTGGCACTGTAGTTGCCCGTTTGGTCCCTCTAGCCCTGTTATACGTAATGATAGTTATTTTCTTCGTTATCTCTCCCACGTCATTCCTCACATGAAGGGTACGTCTTTTCAATATAATTTTAGATTACATCACTGGCCCCTCACTCCTCAGTCCAAAAGTAACCATTATTGTTCATAACTTTTGTTTTTTTCCTATCACACCGTTAGTCTCTAAAATCGTTTTTGTCTTTATTTGCAATAAATAATTAGTGTGTTTTTTTCATGGTATACTTTTTGTTTAATGCTTTTGTTTTTTGTTGATTCTAGTAATAACCTTGTGTTTACTACTCCGTATGTTTCTCATTTAATGTTTTAAAAAGCTCTAAAAAGGATTCAACTCAACCACCAAAATCTTCCACAGCCTCCGTCCACCCACACCATTCCCAACACCATCACAACCACTCTCAATCACCGACTACACTCTCTCCATCCTCCGCTCAAATCCTTCATATTCACTATCACTCTTTTCTTAATCGACTCAACCACCGGATACAATCTCACATACTCATCTTTCATAGATCAATTCCAATCACTCGCCATGTCACTCCTTTCAACCTACCCCACCCTCAACTCCTTTCTGCTAATAAACTACCTAACATGTTTTCGTTAGGTTTAATTCTTATTTATTCACCCAAATTTAATCTCATCCTACATATAAACAACTTAATAAAAGTATCAGTTTTGAGCATCATGTTAAACAATTTGATACTACTGCAGCGTCGACCTTGGCACTAGGAGAGGTGGCGACGGCCTAGTAAATCCAACTAGTTAGGGGCATCAAATTTTATGTTGTCAACGTTTTAACTGGTATACATGAGAAAATTTAGCAGTTGTGGAGACTTTATTTTTAGCTAGCAGGAGAGTTACAGGGAAAGTTGTAAGGCATGAGAGATAAGATCAAGCTAAGAGAGAAAAGATAACTTTTTTTTACTTTTCTTATTTTCTTTGACCAAATATTTATTTTTTCTTTTTCTAATAATTTTACAAGGTATAGTGTCTCTTATTTTATTATATATATTGTACACATATTTTTTCTATTTGTCCAACTGCCTTTTTTCACCTTTCTATTAATATAAGACTAAAAGTAATCCGACCAAACAATGCGACCGCCACATCAACGACGCCTCAGCTTTCTATCCCTTATACCAAACAGTGACCAAACACCCGTAATCCGATCGGGCAAATGACTGAACATTTTTTTTAAAACTAAAATTTCAGATACAATGTTTATTAAATTAAAATTTCACACACAATGAAATTAACTCATCATCTTCTTTAATTCCATGCAAGTTTAACACACAGGTCATGTAGGCCAACTTAAATATAAATAGTTGTAGTTTACGAACTTGGTGCATCAATATTCTTTGATTTTATAAGATATGGTGCCATATGGGTGAGAAGGAAGAAAATTTTCGGTCATTAAACTTAGGTTTGTAGATAAGTTGGAGAAATCAAACCTGAAAGTGATACACACACACAACACACAAGAAAAACAAAAAAGTGTTTGGTCTCTTCCCATTTTGTTCGGTCACACAACAACCCAAGCAAATGAAAAGGTCAAGGTAGGTTCGGTCGCTCACAATGCCAAGTAATGGGGGTTCGGTCAGGTGGGGTAAAAACCGACCAAATGGTATGGTGGGAGTACTGTTAGTCTAACGGACTATATAATATAATGGACTAATACTTTCTTGAATTATAATAAAAAAATATTTCATCTTTTGCATATTTTTTATGGATACACGTATAGTAAGTGTTTAATTGGAGTTTTGTTTTTTTTGTAATTAATTCGGTGATTAATTAAAATTTTCCATTGTACACATTATAATGCACGGATACTCGCTTAATATCATACCAGTAATTTGTAAATAATTTGGTGGTTTAGTAGAGAAAAGTATGTACTAATCTAAATTAAAGAACATGCGACAAATAAACTTGAAAATGCTTTCAAAAGAGTATAACTTGGCACGAACATGTATAACTTGGTGGTCCCCCTAAAAAAAATCATGGACCCGCCACTGATTGCAGGATATGTTGAAGGCGGTTGAGAGGTTTAAGGTGATGTATGTCGGTGTCGCCGTCGTTGGTGGTGGCGATGGCGAAGAGTGAGGTGGTGATGAGGTATGATTTGATTTCCGATGAAACCCGTTCATGCTGTCAAAAAAACGTTCTATCATAAGAAAATAGTTTTCCGGCGACCGTCGTTGTGGTGGTTGAAGAGACTAAGAGGGATGAGAGGAAGGATATATAAAATAAAGAGATAGTGTTTGGTAGTTGATACAACAAAAGATGTGATATACGTGCCTGATTAGTTTGACCTAAATTTAGGCCTAAAATCCCTGCAGTGACACGTGTTATAAGATTGAAAATCAAATTGATATATTTTTGCTCCACCTAGCATACCTTTATAAATAAGTAAACAATTTTGTTGTACTTTGTAATTGATAATCAAATTTATTAGAGAACTACAAAGTGGTATAAATAAATGGGATGATTCCGATCAAGCAAGTGGTGTTGTTAAAAGCATGCAATGGGTCTTCAGATAAGGATTATAAAAGAGGAAGCAAAAAGAAAAAAAGAAAGCAAGTATTGTTAAACAATGAGAAGATACTACATTTTTATATGTTTAGGGACTAATGGTGTAAGTAGATAAAGACAAAAATTGCCTTAGTAAATGTTACTGTTTTGAATTTTAAGTCAGAAACCAATGATAAAATAATAAAAAATTTGATATTACAAAAAGCCTACGGTTTGAAAGTCAAATAGGAGATATAACGAGAAAGATATATGTCGTTACGTATAACGGGACTCGAGGGACCAAACGGGCAATGGACAGTGGCCTTTAGGGACCCCGTATGAGAGTCCCTGTTATCTATGGACCAAACGGACAAACGGGGTTCAATAGAGGGACCAACAGTGTAATTTACCCTACAAAAAATTATAGTGTTTATTGAGAGGTGGTTGAAGTTTATTGGCTATCTATACTATCTATAAAGTATTTATCACCTATTCTTGAAAAGTTTAATGTTGAAAGTTGAAAGTATGTTAGGAAAGTATTCAATCACTAAAGAATCTATCTTAAATCTAATAGCTTCTTCCATAGGCTTCTAATAATTCATTCAATACTCCCATTCCAATCACCAGGTCACCGGGTTACCGGTTCAACTGGTTCGACCACCAGGTCTACCCGGTCGAGTTACCGGTTTAACCGGTTCGACCAACGGGTCAACCCGGTCTTCTACAAAAATAAAATTTATATATATTTGGAATGAACTGGCCGGGTCGAACCGGGTTTCAAAACATTGTGTTTAATCCCCAAATCCTCAAACTTTTATCATTTTTCGTTTATAACCCATACACTTTTTTATCACTACAACTGTCTGCCGCTATAAAATCCCGTTGCTATGCACGGGTACTCATCTAGTGACTAAAAATTAGGTTTTTTAAGAAATGAGGTTGAAGAGATCAGGGGTGTTTGTATATGTGTTTAAAAGATATATAATAATAATAGCAGTAAAAATGATGATAATAATGATAATAATACAAGAAAAAAAAAGGAATGAAGTTAAGGGTACTTCGGTAATTTTACATCTAGTGAAACTAACAATCGACGTAAAAATGAACCAAACGTGAAGTAAGTGTTTTACCTATAGACCAAACATGAAACTTTTTCAACATTTGGATTGAAAATAAAATTCACGGTAAACTACAAGGACCAAAAATATATTTAACTCTAAAAATAAAATAAAGGCAAAACTGCAAAAAAAATGTCCACGTGGTTCCTATTTTCGCACCAGTTACCATCCTTTTTTTCGTAAAGAATATCCCATCGACCGCTGTTTCCTTGCAAATATTGCCATTATTACTAACGGCCGTTTTTTTCCGCTAAGTCTCCTCATGTGCGTTGCACGTGAGGGCAAGGTCGTCTTTTTATTGTTCTAAATATAACATATATTGTACTTCTCGAGGAACATCTTCTCCAAGGATGAAATCTTTATCTATATAAAGATGAGTACAGTATATTCAATTTTCAGTATTTATGACCCAATGACATTAAAACCCATAAACACCCACGACTCTCTATTTGCCCTGATACCTCATAATCGCCTCTTTATATAGGAGTTACGAGTTACAACTCCTTTAATGGACATCATCAGTCGAAGATCAAAAGCCTTCCAATCCACCAAACTGATTCATATGGAAGATGAAAAGCTTTTAATAAATACTCAATTACTCTGAATACCAAAAGTATGCTAAGCCAGTTGATCATAATCATCTTTATCCCAACCTATTTCATATAAGAAAAAACAACCACACACACACACACATAAAAATCAGATGTTGTGAATAATGGATTTAGGGTTTTTTAAATTCATTTTAGTATTAACATTGTCTTTTTATTTTGGACAGGTCCCGGTTATGCAAGCATTTTGTAGTGTACTAATACCATGTTCATAGTGTTAGCCAAACTATTAATCTTTGTTGTGTTTTAGTTATGGGTTTTTATTTGGGTGTTGTGAAAATGTTATTTTTTATAAATTTAATTTTTCTATGTAACAAATGTGATTGATATGGTTTAGATGTTATGGTCTTGAGGTCTTTGTTCTTGAAAAATATTTTTTGGGTTTGGTTAAATTATGTTGTTGATTTGAGCTATTTCGGTGGTGTTGGTAGTTACAGGTATGAGGTCTAAATTTTTGAAAGATATCTTGATTTTCATTTTGTTTATAAAAAATCATTTAGGGAATTTGTGTCTTAATTTTGTGGTGAAAGCATTGATATAAAGTATTGGGGTTGTTAGCATAGGTCTGCGCAAACTGTGGTGAAAACCAAACAGGGTGGTGACGAGTTAGCTCTGCTTATAAAATCAAAGCACAACACTTAAGAGCTTCCTTCATGAGGTATCCATTCTTTGATTTTGTTTTTCTAAGAAAACCAGCATGCAGATCTTTGGTTTTGGGTAGATGGTTAACGCCTTTACTTGCACAAGGATATCTTTAAGTCCAATTTTAGGCCATCACTCATATCTCAATAAATTTTCCATTGTATTGTAAACAACTTTGATGACATTCTGTATTTCGTCTGAATAAAGTGAATATTGTGTTGCAGGATTTGCAGGCAGCGATACTCAAAAGACTATGTTCTTTAGTATGGGTTGTCACCTTCAACACAATGGCCAGATAGTTAGAATGGGACAAAAGGATGCGTATGTTTTGTAATGAGTGTCAGTGCGCGGGAGGGATTTTGATTGAGCATTATATTGTAAACAACTATGAGCCTTGATTGCAGCAACTTACTGATTGTATTTGGTTCTTCCACTATGGTGAAATTGGTGTTTGGGATTCAGTTTATCTCAAAATGACAGTGATCATTCATGGTCAACGATTTTTATCCTGTATAGTTTTGTATATTAGAGTATGGTATAATATTTTTCTCATCGAAAATGATTATTCAATAGTAAATTGAAAATGTGATTGCATATGGATCCTTGCGGCAAGGATGGTAATTTGTATTGTATGAGGTTTCTATTTAGCGGTCTCTTTGCAATGTCATCTTCTCACAGGTTACTAGAGCTTAACTTCCCATCTTTGCTTATCTACTTATGAATGAGTTGGATTCGGGTTATGTTTTGGTTTAAGGATCAAATAACAAGAGTCAGCTTATGGGGAATGGGTCAGTTACCTTGAACAGGTTGAAAGGTACCCCAAGTTTATTTTGAATGCATATAATCTTTTGTATATACTTTTCATGTTGCCATGTGTAGTTTGTTCCTTTTAGGCCAAATATGAAGTTTCGGTGCTTACATAATTTTTTTTATATTATAGGTTTTCCTTGATATACAGAGTATTTTACAGGGGTTTCTTGCATTCTTTACAGCTTGCGATGGATATCATTTTAGGTTAGTATCTATACATGATATTATGGGCTTATGAATATAAAATTTGTGCATTTCTCTTACTGTTTTAGAAATACGTTTAAACTCGGAATGATAGTCTAACTGAAAATTCTCAAATTACTCGAATCTGCAGCATATATAATCATTCACAAGAGCTCTTTTCGAACAGCGTATAAACCATCTTTTACGGTCACAGCCCGTTGATTCCTAGCCATGAATCAGGTAGGTGAATTTATATTTTGATCACAAAAGGTATGGAAGTCAAATATTTTTTTTTTTTTAACAATGGTATACAAACACTAAACCTTCAATCTTGCATTTGAAACACACATAAGTAAAGAGGTCATTTAAACACATAAAGTACGGTTTTGTTGACAAGTGTACTATGAAGTACAGTTCATACTATAGGTGTTGAATCAAATGAATATCATATAATCAATTATATAACGCAGCGGAACAAGCACCTATCCGGATCCATAATGTCATATGATAATCAAGTTTAAAACATGGAAAGTAAATACCTTTGTAGAGTGATCGGTAGTATCAAAATGATGACCTTCACCTGATCTCGAAACACCCTTATGACTACAATCGTGATCAATGGAGATCACCCTTATGATGTATCCCCACTTAAACTGCCTTTTTATAACAATTTAGATTGCTTAGTCTTAACCACACAAACTTGGAATTCACCCATGCATTAAAACTAGATACAAGTAGTTGAAAATACAAGAACAACACAAAAACCATAAAAAGAGTGTGTTTGTGCCGTGTTTTTATAAGAGGGAGGAGGGGAGAGTCATTTGGAAAGTTGTAATCAAATTAATTAGGAAATCAATTAGGAGATCATCACATTTAATTTGATTAGTCAAACAATCTTATCCCCTCCCTTAAGACCATAAATATGGCTGGCACATTTAGGATCATATGGCCTATCCTTTAATTTTCTAAGTCCATTAAATAAGTACAATAATTAGGTTTATTAAAAGCAAGATAGTTATCCGTGTTAAGTAGGTTATTTTTATACCGTAAATACTATAACATGATATATAAAATGGTAATAAGTTGTATATGTGAGTGACCCATAGGCTCTTATGGTTCTTGCCATATAATTTATTTTTATGACACGGAGCATACCAATAGTTCCAATTGCGCACGTAATATATCAAGTAATTAATAAGAAATGTTGGACGTCCAGCAACTCGCTAATGTCCCCCATAACACTATGAGGTAGGTTTTTAAAATATTTATTTTGATATGGTTTAATATTTCAATACATCCTTTTGCTACAGATACTATGTTAAACATTTTGTCATGGATCATAGTCATTTTTTTTTGTTTACACCAATTCTGTTTCTCGTATAGACATTGAGATTAGATTACAAATTAATAAAAGTGTCACATCAACAGCTTTTCCCTTGTCATTATCAACTACTTCCTTGTCATTTCCATTTCCATCCTATGTTGGTGTATCATCTAATAGTGTATCATCTATTGGTGTATCATCTGCTGATGTACCATAACTGCTACTCCATGTATAACTAAAAGGTTAGGTTGGTTGAGATGGATAATTGTTAATGATAGTTTGTTGTGGATAGACTATGTTGTAAGGTGCTTCTTCTATTAATTCACCTCTTAGTCTTGATTAAGGTAATCTATTCTAGTCTCCCAATCATCTTCTTATCTGTAACTGTTGACCATATCTTCTCCCATCCTTACTTGTTCTTTCATACTTTCTTTAAATGCTTCCTCATTTAAACTCAATTGATATTCATGTGTTATATGCACATAATTTTTTTATTTTACCTCTAAAAACTTATGACTATATATGAAAAGTATAGTTACATACATCTTTCGCTGTTAAGTGTCCATCAGAAGTATATGCTCTCATAATTGGTGTTCCACCACCTTTTCTACTACCTTTTCCTCCTTTTCCACATGTTCCATCACCTTTGCCTCTTTTGCCACTTGTTCCACTGCCTTTGTTTCCCATACCATCACCTATGCTAGCCATACCACCACCTTTACTACCCTTTCCACCCCTACCACCACCTCTACTACCTATTCGACCCCTAACACCACTTCTAGATGCACTTTGACCAACAACATGTTCCTTTTTTCTACCACTTAGTTTTTGACAGTTTGAGGTTTTAGTTGTGTCTCATTTTTACATGAAGCCTTATTGTTACCCTTTCGCCAACAATTTTTGCAAGTCACTGCCTACCCACCCTACTAACTTTAGTACCATTGTGTTCTGTTGGTGATTTGATTCTACACTTATGTGGTCTACCAGACATTTTTCTTATTAATGGTGGTAATGGGGGAACATCATTAGTCTTGATCCATATGTTTGATCCAAATACACGTTTAAAAGGAAATTGACATGAATTAAACCAAGACTCTTGACTATACCAATAACTAACACCAACATCTAGGTCTTGGTAAAGATGCATGTAGCCTGCTACAACATGTACACAAGCATGGACGATATATATAAAAATGGTAAAGACGGGGATTTTCAAAACTTATGAGTCTTTAACTTCCTCGATGAACACTTAGCTACTTTTCGAGGTTATTAGTCGAGGGTGATTGAGATTCTTAGTTTTCTAAATGCTTACTTCATAGCATTGCGTGAGGACACGGCAATACCTTAGTATGGGGGATTTTTGGTATGTGTTTAATTACACATACCTTTTACCTTTAAAAACAAGCTAAAATAACCAAAAACGGACTTAAAATGCCAAAAATATGCTTGTTTTGCTAATTGTGTTGTGCAGGAACGGATATCTAAGAAAAGGACGAAAAACGAAGCCAAAACGACAAAACCGGACACGGAATGGAAAAGCATGGTAAAGACAAAGTCAAGACAAAGCCCAAGTCTGAAAAAGTCAACCAAAGTCAACCCCGACAAATCCAAAAGTCAAACCCGAAGCCATAAATGAAGAAAAATAAGTTTAGGGGCCAAAATTGCCAAATCCCTAACTTATTTAATGAAGAAAATAAAGAAAATACTTGTGAGGGACCCAAACTGCCAATTCACTAAAGATATACCACAAGGGTTAATCCTGCCAAGGCTTGAAACTCATAACACAAAAGGACCACCCTTGCAATCACATATATAACCCTCAAGGGCTTACTTTGCCACACCCCTAAAACTTGTTAAACCCACAAGGACGTGTATTGCAAACACAACAATAACCATGGAGGGCCTTTCTTGCCAATTACCCAAACCCACACCCTGTGTTTAAAACACTGTATATCTTCCAACCCTATTTCTCGCTAAAACTCACATACCCCCTCCTGTCACTTTCATACTTCGTTGACTCCCCCACAACCTTCCAAACCCGTCACTAACCTAAACCCTACCCCCCACATGGATGTGCCAAGCTGCCAATCCTAAATCCCCTTTATTCGATCAATGGTTGAATTTTTTTTGAGTGGGCAATACTTAAGATGGATGGTTCAGATTGGTTTTGTGTTTATACACTCACAACAAACACAGATGGGTAAATGTCTCTACAAAGAAGCACAAAGATATGAGGACAAAAAGAGACGAGGCCAAGACCAAAACCCTAGCTCGTTTCTATATAAATCTTTTGTAAGCCATTGAGGCAAGAGTTAGTTTTTAGAGGGTAGTTTTTTTTAGAGTTCAGTTTTAGTTTTCTAAGTTTTTTTTAACCTAGCTTTTATGTACTTGTACTTTTTTAAGTTCAATGAAAATTCAGTTTATATTTCAAATTGTGTTCTAAGTTTTTATCTCAACTTGTGTTTCTTTTAAAAGTCATATAAGCTCTCAATATAAGCAACTTTTAATCTGATTTAAAAAAAAGATTACAAGAAAAACTAAAAAAAAGAAAAAAAAGAGTGCTGAATTATAAGCTATTGGATGAATGAGCAGACAAGGAAGGCTCATTGGGTATTTAGTTTAGCTTATTCATAAGCTAAGGGTAGGATTAGAGCTTACTTAGGTTCTAATTACTCCTGTTTTGAGCAAGGAGTGGAGGTACATTTCTTTTTAAAAATTATTTTTTTTACTGTAGCAACAGCTTATTAGTGCTTATTTAGTTTAGCTTATTCTTGCTTAAATTGCTTATTTATGTCTTATTTATGTTTGTTAATGATTTTATGCCATTGTTTTAAGTCTTAAGTATAAACTGCCTTAGATAGCTTATTTTCACTGTTTGCTTATTAGCTTTTTCAAGTGCTTATTTGCTTTTGCTTTTTACCTTTTATTATTTAATATTGCATATTTAATATTTGTCTTTAGAAATTTGTGCTTAATCCAGTCTTTCTAAGTGGTAAATCAAGTTGTTGAAAGCCTAAAGGGGTGTTTGGGACAACAAGCAAAATGGGTCAATTTGGGTATAAAAGCCTTTTGGGTCATTGGGTTAAATTCAGTAACTCTTTTTAAGTTTGTTTTAATCTGTTTTTCAAAACTTTTTAGTTGTAAAGCTGTTTTTTGAAGTTTTTCTTATTGATGTTCAAAACTGTTGGTGCAACTAGTTCTGATTTTGCTTATTTTAAAAAGCTGGCTTAACCAGCTTTTAAGTCCATCCTTTTGAGTCCTATTGAGTGTCAAACAAAGTAGTATAAGTGGTCTTTTGGTTTTCTTTTGTCTTCTCAAAACTGTCATTATTTTGTCAAATTTTAGTGTCTTAAAAACTGCCTCTTTTTAATCAAATTTATCAGATGGCTTAACTTGTTTTTGGCTTTTTAATCTTTGAGCATAAGCTCTTTTCTAACCACACCACATCTGTTTTAACTCATTTTTTTGTTTAGAGCTTATTTGATAGCTTATTCATAAGCTTCCTTTGTGCAATTTTTAATTTCAAAAAGAACCAAAAATCTGCCCTGGTGCAAACTGTCTAAGTTGCACACCCTTTTTTAGCTTATTTGATCAATAACCTTAGGTTTTCTTAGCTTTTCTAGATAGCCTATAAGCCACCCTATAAGCCCTAGATAGATTAAGCCTTAGGTCATACTCTAAAGTGCTTATTTTTAAGCACAAAGTGACCTGTTTTTCTGTTTTTAGTTAAGTGTAGGGATAGCTTATTTTTGATTTCCTAGCTTATTTTGTGCTTTTTAGTTATTGCTTTTACTTATTTAGTTTCCTTTTATGTCTGTCTTTGCTTATTGATCATTTCCTTTGCTTATTTTTTGCTTAAAACTCAAAAAGAAAGTAAGCATTTTAAGCCATGACCACTTAAGCATTCTGTCAGCTTATAGGTGCTGTTTCTGGCTTATTCTTAGCTTTTCACAAATAGTTGTAGTTATGAAAAATGTTTATCTTCATTAGCTTAATTAGTTTGGGTAAAAAAAAATTAGTTTAAAAAAGTTACTGTAGCATAAAAAAAACGTGTGAGTGGGACTCGAACCCCTCACCTCCCGTTCACAACACAACACTCTTAACCACTCGGCTCCGGTAGGGCTATCCGTTAGCCTCTACATCTTTTATTGTTTTATGCCTTTTTAGGCCATTTAGCTATAAGCCCGTTTAAGCTTATTCTGAGCTTATTTTTAAGCTCATTTTCGAGTTTCTTATTTTTTTAGGACTGTCTTAGCATTAGGTATTTTCTATAATTTTTTCGGATTTTTAAAAATTAGTTTAGTATTTTTTATAATTTAATTTCTTTAAAAGTTTTAAAAATTCATAAAAAATACAAAAATTATCAAAAAAATATTTTTCTTTTTTAGGAAATTTTCTTTAGTCACATTTTACGTAGGAAAAATATTAAATCGTTTGTAGGGTCATTTTTGCAAAATCGTACTTTTTAAAGAACGGGATTTAGCCCCGTTTTTGTTTTTTCATTTTAAAGCTCGTTTTGACTCCGTTTTCGGTCTAGTCTTTTTCATTCTTCATTATTAGTCACCTAGAGTAGATTAGAAGTAAAAATTTCTTTGTAGGGTTAATTTTTAAGATTTTAGGTTTTTGACCCCTTGTTCGGGATTCCTGCTCTCGTTTTTCAGTTTAATTTCATAATTTTTAGGTTTTTCTCAATCGTTTTTGCTTATTATTGATTAATTTAGCTTTCTACACTTCCAAATCATTAATCTCATTCAAACTCCAATTTTCCGACTGTATCGATTCTCAAGCACAGCCTCGCTGGGGATAAACGACCCGGGGATATTCTATACTACTTCTCGGTTTCATTGATTATTTTTAGATTATACTCATTATATATATTTTACTATATATTATATATTTAAGAGGAGTTAGTTAAAAACCAATCAACAACGCTTAATTCTCACATTCTACAAACACATACCTTGTTAAGTAGATTCATGCCATAACTCTTGTCTCCTTTTCTCACTTCCAGCTCTTAGGAACCACTAGGATAAACAATCCATACATCTAATGCATGGAATAAAATCTAGCACTTAAACAGTTAATAAAATATGTCTTTTATCATAAATAAGCTTTTTAGTCCACCTTTGTGATTGACTAGAAGATTCACAATTACTCGTACCCTCTCTTGATTTATTCCCTACTTGTTTCTTCTTAACCTTTGTTTTCTTAACTTGTTTCTTTACCTATTTCTTCTCCACATCAACCTTGATTCCCTAACACCGGAAATTCGAAGAGATCTTAAAATAGTTGAACCAAAGAAGTCTTCAATCGAATATGCTGTTTCTTATGAACCAAAGAATGAACCTCCCGAGGTTGAACTTAAGGACTTACCTCCTCATCTTGAATATGCATTTTTAGCAGATAACAACAAGTTGCCTGTCATAATTGCCAAAGATTTGAGTGATGATGAAAAGACCGCTCTCATAAAGGTTCTTAAATCCCGAAAGCAAGCAATTGCTTGGAGCTCATTGAAAACCAATTTTAAGGGTATAAACCCGGAATTTTGTTCTCATAAAATTCTAATGGAAGACGACTATGAACCAGCGGTCCAACATCAGAGAAGGGTTAATCCAAAGATCCATGATGTCATTAAAAAAGAGGTTGAAAAGCTTCTTGACGCTGGATTGATCTACCCAATCTCAGATAGTCCTTGGGTTAGCCCAGTTCATTGTGTTCCGAAGAAAGGAGGAATGACCGTAGTAACAAATGATGATAACGAATTAGTACCAACAAGACTTGTCACAGGATGGAGAGTATGCATAGATTATCGTAAGTTAAACGAAGCTACAAGAAAAGACCATTTCCCTTTGCCGTTCATGGATCAGATGCTTGAGAGACTTGCAGGAAATGAGTACTATTGTTTCCTCGACGGTTTCTCGGGTTATTTCCAAATTCCAATTGATCCAAATGACCAAGAAAAGACCACATTCACCTGCCCATACGGAACGTTTGCTTATCGCCGCATGCCTTTTGGTTTATTGCATGGCTACCAGGCACGTTTCAGAGGTGTATGATGGCAATCTTCCATGACATGATTGAAAAGACAATGGAAGTCTTCATGGATGATTTCTCGGTCTTTGGAGATTCTTTTTCTACGTGCCTCACCAATCTAGATAAAATGCTTAAACGGTGTGAAGACACCAACTTAGCTCTAAATTAGGAAAAAAGCCATTTCATGGTAAAAGAAGGTATCGTTACTGGACATAAAAACTATGAAGAAATGGGATTGAAAGTCGAACAAATGCTAAGATCGATGTGATTTCTAAGCTACCTCACCCAACCACCGTTAAGGGAATTCGAAGTTTTCTCGGGCATGCTGGTTTTTACCGCAGATTCATCAAAGACTTTTCAAAGATCTCTCGACCCATGACCCATCTCTTAGAGAAAAACACTCCTTTCATTTTCTCGGAAGATTGCATTCTTGCCTTTCAAACATTGAAAAAGAAGTTAACCGAAGCTCCAATTCTCATTGCTCCGAATTGGGGACCAACTTTTGAATTTGTGTGATGCAGTGATTATGCAATAGGTGCGGTTCTTTTTTTTTTTTTTTTTTTTTTTTTTTTTTTTTTTTTTTTTTTTTTTTTTTTTATTTTTTTTTTTGTTTTGGCAAAGGATTGAAAGCATTTCTTCGACCATTTCATTACGCAAGCAAAAACATTGACGAAGAGAATCAAACCTACTCACACGGAAAAAGAGATGCTTGCCAAGTTGTTTACGCTTTTGAAAAGTTTAGATCATATCTTATCATGAACAAAAGTGTTGTTTACACGAACCACTCCGCATTGAAATACCTCTTCAACAAAAAAGATGTCAAAGCAAGATTGCTTAGATGGGTCTTACTTCTTCAAGAATTCGATTTTTCAGTAATTGATACATGGGAGGTCTGAAAACGACGCAGTCGATCACCTCTCTCCCCCCCCCCCCCCCCCCCCCCTCTTAAAAACTGTATGAGAATGTTTTTGATCCTAAAGAGGAATTAATGAAACCTCATCTTGGGAAACATTAAACACGGTGACTTCTCATGATAATCAAAGTACCCCGTGGTTTGCCGATATAGCAAATTACCACGCGGGGAATTTTCTTATCAAAGGAATGTCAACCCAACAAAAGAGGAAGTTTTTCAAGGATATAAAGCATTACTTTTGGGATTATACCTATCTCTTTCGAACATGTACAGATCAAATCATCCGTAGATGTGTATTTGGCCAAAAAGCTCTTGAAATTCTCAAAGCTTGTCATGAAGGACCCACCGGGGGCCATCATAGTGCTAATATCACCGATCGAAAAGTATTTGAGGCCGGATTCTTTTGGCCAACAATTTATAAGGATGCTTACGAATTGATCAAATCTTGTGATGCATGTCAAAGACAAGGAAAGATTTCACATCGAGATGAGATGCCTCAAAATGCAATCCAAGTTTGTGAAATTTTCGATGTTTGGGGTATCGATTTTATAGGACCTTTTCCGTCGTCTAGAGGAAACAAATATATTCTAGTAGCCGTCGATTATCTTTCCAAATGGGTTGAAGCCAAGGCGCTCCCCACCAACGATGCTAGAGAAGTTGTTAAGTTCTTAAAATCCCTTTTCTCCCGATTCGGTGCTCCTAGAGCAATTATAAGCGATCGAGGGACCCATTTCTGTAATGACAAATTTGATAAAGTTATGTCTAAATATGGTGTCACACATCGTCTTTCTACCGCTTACCACCCTCAAATGAGTGGTCAAGTTGAAGTCATGAATCATGGTCTTAAAAGAATTTTGGAGGGGACGGTCAGAGAAAACCGTGCCTCATGGTCAGACAAACTAGATGATGCATTATGGGCTTTTAGGACCGCTTAGAAGACTCCAATTGGATGCACTCCATACAAGTTAGTCTATGGAAAAGCGTGTCACTTACCCGTTAAATAAGAACACAAGGCATATTGGGCTCTTAAGCATGCCAACTTCGATCTCAAGACCATGGGTGATCATCGAAAGCTTTAACTCAATGAACTTAGCGAGCTTCGTGATCAAGCTTATGAGAATTCGCTAATCTACAAGGAGAAGACAAAGAAACTTCACGATTCCAAGATAAAGAATCGAATCTTCAATGTTGGTGATCAAGTTTTGCTTTTCAACTCCCGATTAAAGATTTTCTCCGGAAAGCTTAAATCCCGATGGTCCGGACCTTTCACAATCACCGAAGTTTATCCTTATGGCACTGCCAAGTTGTCTCATGCCGATGGTTCGAATTTCAAAGTCAATTGTCATCGTTTGAAGTACTATTATGGAGGGGATACACCACTATTGGTTATTCCGGATCTCCAAACTTTCCCTAAGGACAACTAAATTCAGGGATCGAGTCGAGCTTGCGACTCGGTGACCAAAAACAAGCCGCTTCTTAGGAGTTCACCCCATGCTTATCCTTTCTATTTTCTCTTTATTTTCTATTATCTAATGTGTTGTGTTGAGAGAGGCTTGTACTCTTTCCGATTTCTTGATGTTTGTTGCTTGTTTGTTGTGATTTTGTAGGATCGAACCAACAAATTTTTGAAGCCTCTCGTGTCCGGTTGATTTGTTTCCCGTTCTACTCGAGCTTCTCATCCTTTATGTGAAATTAGTTTGGGGAGATCCGATATCCTTTCATCTTATCGATTCACGTTTATCTTTGCATAATTCATAAACGGCTTAGATTTACGTAGAGACCCGCCTTTAAACATTGAGGGCAATGTTTCGTTTTAGTTTGGGGAGGGAATCTATCGATTTGATGTTGCTTGCTTATTGTTTTGTTCTCACGTACCCGTTTTCCCACAAAAATAGCAAAAAATTTAAATTTTTAAGATCTTATTTGTAAAAAAAATGTGTGTTAAGACAAAAATGTAGGTTTTCCGTTGGTAAGAATAAGAAGTAATTTTTGACCCGATCAAACGTGTAGAGTTCTAGCTTTCTCCCTTAACAATTAATGATGATAGTTTGTGCTAGTCTCATGTAGACTTTAAACATGCTAGACTTGAATCGTTAGTAAATGAAGACTTGTGCTAATCTCAAGTAGATTTTAAATATGCCGAGTTGGAATTTATATGGCTAAGTATTCGCGAGTCTCTTTCTTAGAGATTTTAAATTGCGAAGAACGAGAAATGATAGTGTTATTTATAAGTCATGACATTAAACGTAGAATAGTTGGTTTTCTTTCAAGCTCATATGTATTAATTGTGGCTTTTTCTCCCATTAGCTTGTTTCACCTTTATATATAAATGTTTAATAAATAGAGTTGTGCGGTTTTTTGGTTAATAATTAGTTAATAGAAGTTTTCTTTAGTTCCTTTGTGATTAGGATGAGTACACATCAGAAATACTTAATTTGACATATTATATGTATCACATTAATAAATATTTTGCTTATTCCTTAAAGAGCCTAATGGTATATGGGATAAGTAGAATTCAAAAATAATCTGAGACTGATAAAATTTTGTTGTATCTTGTCGGCTCACAACTGATGTTACAGCCTTCTAAAAGATCGAGGAAGTTACCAAAGTCGAAATATGTTTGCTATATCTTGTCGGAGGCGTGGCCGATGTTGTAGCCTTCTAAAGGACTGAGGTTTAATAATGTTGCTTAATTTTTGTCTTATTTTGTGCCTTAAAGAGCCTAAGGGTATATGGTGCAAATAAGATTGGTCCATTCATGTCTTAAAGAGCCTTCGGGTATATGACTTGAATGGTGCCTTGCTTAAGTAGCCTAATAAAAGCCAAATTTTGGTTGCCTCGATGTGGACTTTAATCTTGATGACATTTGATCTTTTGAAAAGGGCTAGGAGCTAATTATTGCGTTCTTAACCGTTACACTTTATTTTTGGAATTAATAAGTATCGAAACAAGTCTTAAAGAGCCTTCGGGTATATGACTTAAGTAAAATCTTGAGATACAAAAGTAGGATTTGCGGGAGGAAAAAGTAGTACGCCGCAATTAGTATTAGAGTTAGTGTAGTGTCATGACTGTATTAACAGTGAATCTTGTTTTTAAGCTTAGCATGGGAAAAGTGAAAAATCGGGGATGATTAGTTATCTTTTAAGACACTTACTGTGCTTTATTCTATGATCCTTAAAGATACCGATGAGGTAATGACAACATTTCATTATGTCAACACAAATAGTTGGGTTAGGTAGTTAAGTATCAAGAAAAACCATAAAAAGAAAAAATCTTTTGAAAATGGGGAAATCGGGTGTTTGTATAACTTGTGACTCTCTTAACTTATCTCACAAAAATCTTGCCTTACTTTAAAGGTTTATTTGGGAAGTTTCAGGTATTTGGTTATAAGGCTATGTGAAATGGTGAGGACACGCAATCATTTAGTTTGGGAATTTTGATAAGTGTAGATCCAATATCCATTTTTGCTTAAAATAGCCCAAATCAACAAAACAGACCAAAATGGCAAAATATGATTGTATTTGTGTTTTATGTATTGCAGGTACGGGGTATATCAGAAATCCACAAAAAAACCCATCAAAAAAAATCAAGCAAGCACGGGACCGGGACGGAGATGACAAAAGCCAGAAGCAAGCATGAAAAGTCAACTCAGTCAAAGTAGTCAAATCATGGTCAACAAAAGTCAACAAGACCCAAAATATTCCATTTAAGCCCCTCAACTTTCAGAAAAGTTCATATATGGTCCCTAAGCCTAAATGGGCCTCACCCGGATCCATAAGCCCAAAACCCTAGCCCATTTACTCTTTTTATATACCACAAGGACTAGTCTTGTAATTTCTAAAAACTCGTTTTAAACTAAAAAGAGAGATAAGAAAGACAAGGGCTAGAAGTGTCATAACTCCAAAGTTTAAACTGAATTACTCTTTTCAGTTATAAAATTGGGCGCCAAGGTGTTACTATTCACCTTTCTTCCCCAAATTCACTAGCCAGAGTAAATCAAAGGGCTAATGAAAATTAAGGGGTACGGAAGTCAATTCATAAGCTCACAAGAACAATGGAAGGGTTAAATCAGTCAAATCAAGAGGCAATCATTGGTCTCTCAAGCATAAGGACACGTCATCAATGGAGAAGCACACAAGGGACGTGGGTTTTACTCTAAACTCACTCACATAACTAGCATAATGACTCCCCATTGGAATGACACGTTGGCGATCCTCAAATACACACAAAATGATCAAACGGCTCAAAATCATTTGGCAATGATTAGAAGAATCAAGGGTGCGGATTGAAGGCTAGGAAATGGATTCAGGAGGCTTAGAAGCTTCACTAGGGTGCTATAAATAGCACCCCCATCACACACACACGATGTTCTTTTTCTTTTCTAGCTTTTTCACCTAGAGTAGCTTATAGAATTTTGCTTATTGTAATTCGTTTTTTTAATCAGTTGTAATCCTCTTTTATATAATGTAATCCAAGCTTTTAGTTAAATAAATTCAGTGTTTGCTATTAAATGTTCTTAATCTATTTCATTCATAAGCTAAAATCTGTCTCAATAAGCTCTATTAAGCTCAAATTCAGCTCTCATAAGTCTATAAGCTCATGATAGAGCTTACCCTTCCTTAATTATACTTTTAATCTTAAAACCAGCTTTAAAATACCTATTTGTAGCTTTTGGGAAGGGGAGTTTAATTTGGAAGAGCTCCCAAAGACTTTTACCCTAGCTTAATTATAAGCTAGGGAGCTTGTAGCAAAGCTCTAAGAGCCATCATGCCTTGTTTTAGCTAGGCCACTTGTAAGTCCTCTTTTAAATTTCATTGTTACTTATTCTTTAGCTTAATTTCTACTTAAGTACCTATTAGTCTAAATTCTGCTTATTTGCTTATGCTTATTGCTTAATGGTGTTGACTTATGCTTATTTGTGCTTCTGATCATATATTGTTGTTTTTGTTATAGAAGAAACACAAAAACAACAAAAAACCCCCCACCCCAATGGATTTTCATTTCTGTCTTATAAACCATAAAAAAACCAAAAATAGTAGATAGCATAGTATAGATCTTTGATATCTAGTTAATTAGTTGTTAGATCATGTTAGTTAAGATAGTTAAAAGCTATTAACTAATTGGTAATCTAAGGGTTTTTAAAGTTAGATTCATTCCCAAAGTTTTTATTAAATCTGTCAATGAGTTAAAGGAGTGTTTGGTTTAAGCTTATTTGACTATCAAAAGTCAAAAGTTTTTGTGCAAACCTTTTGAGACAGCTTTGATTTCAGATAAAAACATTAGGAAAATAGTTTTCGCAAGTTAGTTTGTAAAAAATCAAAAAGTTATGTTTATTTTAAGTATTCCTGCACCAGGGGAAATTGTAGCTTAAGTGTGATAGCTTAAGTTTGATTTGAGCTCTTTAAGCCTTTGTGTGAACTTAAATCTTGTTTGCCTCACTCACTTGAGTGTTTCTAAGTGCAGGATTACCCCTTAGGTAACCTGCACTATTGGTTTTTGCTTGAGTCAAGTGCATCAGCAGGAACCAAGCTGTTCCTGCTGTCACTTTTGAGTTTAATTTTAGTTAAATAAAAGTAGGTCTTAGGTTCTTAAATTCAACTAGGATAAATTCTAGGTTTAGCTTATTATAGATTAAGTCTTAATTTGCATTTTCTAGCTTATTTACCTAGCTTAATTCAGCTGTAAAAGTCATTAAAAAGCTAAAAAGCCAAAAACAGTAGTTAAGTAAAGTAGTTTTCTAATTTGTGAATTCTAGCTTAAAATTATTGATTTTATAGTTTAAATAGATAGATAATAAGTAGTTCTATAAGTTCTCAAAAGCTCATAATCTAGTTTAGCTTATTAGGTAATTTAGCTTAACTGAATTTTGTGCATTTTTGCTTATTGTCTGAGTTTGCTTCTTTTATCATCACTTTTTGTTGCTTAAATGAATTTTCAGCTCTTTTCTCTTTTCATAATAAGCTCATGCACATCACAAGCTGTCCAAAACATCTCTTGTTTTCAAGTTTGAGCTTAATTTGAGCTTTTTACAAGCTTTTTAGTAAATCCAAAGGCAAACACCTTGTTTCTGTAATCAGCTTATTGATAAGCTCTTATTGAGCTTATTAGTGGTTTTAAGCCCATATAGCTTTTGTTAAAGTTGTTCTTGCCAGCTTATTCTCCAACTTTACTCTTTTAAGTTTTTCCTAAAAAGCACTTTTTAAATCTCAACTTATTTTTAGGCTTTAAGGGACTTGGGGTGTAATCGGGCTTGGCCTCAGGGTAGGTTTTGTAATTTTGATATTTGCTTGTTAACTCAGTTAGTTCCCCGTTTGTCTCTTTGTTTTCACTATTAGTCCTTTAAGGTTTTTCATAGTTAGTCCTCAGTTAGTTATAGTTAGTTAGTTTTTAATCTTTAATTAATAATTAGGGTTTAGTTTTTAATAAGTTTAATTAAAGTTTTATAAAAAGTGAAAAATTAGGGCTTTTATTTTTATAAAATTTCTGCACATTTTCTTTATTTAGTGTAATTTTTATAAAAATTTTAGGATTTTATTTTTAATAGTTTTATTATTTTTATAGTTTTTAATTAGTTTAAATTTTAGAAAAATCATATCTTTTAATCTAAAAAGCCAAAATGGTAATTCAGTTTTTCTAAAATTTTCTTTTTACTTATTTTACTTAGGAAAAATATAATTTCAATTATTTTCTATTTTTTTATTTTTAGGATTTAATTAGAATTAAATAGTTTTTAATTGATAAAAAAAATTCAAAAAAAAATAATCTAAAAAATATTTTTATTTTTCTTAAAATTTTCTTTTATCCTAATTTAGGTGTAGAAAATTAGTTTGCAATCTTAGGGTTTAATTTTAGTCTATTTGCTTAATCGTCGTGTTTTATTTGTTTCTCGTATTTGTTTAAATTGTTTAATTGCCTTTAATTGTTCAATTTTAATTGTTGCTTTTTATTTAGTAGTAATAGATATCAAAATCATCTATTTTCTTATTCAAATCATAATCCAAGCTTAAACGAGGTTTCAATTTCACTAGTCGTTGGGAAAACGACCCGGGTGATCATATTTACCCGGTTAAATATACGTATTATATATTATATTATATATATTTTTGAGAGTGAATTTTCCTTAGGGAATTTTCTTAATTGCTCTTGTGAAATATTATTTTTATAGTATATTTTATTGTGTATCTAAACTGCTATCATAGCACTTAGAAAAACTTGTAAAACTAACCTTAAGGCTTTCAAACAGCTTGTACAAGCTTAAATGAGCTCTTGAATTTGGATTTTTCAAAACCTTAAGGGTTTTTGACAGTATGCCAACCTGCTATGGAATCACAGATTCAAACCATGGTTACCTACAACCTTTAAAATGAAATTTAAACAATTACAACCTTTTGAAAATAGTTAAACACTCTTAATTTTGCTAATCAAAACTGACTTGGTGACCCAACCCAATGAAACTCCCAATTTGACCCATTTTGGGCTTATGCCAAACACCCCTTTAAGAAAGTGAAACACCCTCTTAAGACTGTTTTAAAGGGTTTTAAGCTAGGGTTCTTAAAAACAGATGATCAAATGAACATGTTAGGCATTAATGAACACTTTTCAACAGAGATTAAGCACTCAAATAAGCTCAATAAGCAAATGGCAGTTTACACTAAAATTGGCAGATTTAAGGAACAAAGATGAACGAATGATATAAAAGCATAAACTAAAGATAATTAAGCATGATTAAGACTAATAAGCTAGAAAAGACAGAAATAAGCTAGAATAAGCAATGCTACAGTGATTTTGCAAAAAAATTGGAAAATAAGGAGCTTACACGTTCCTTAAGCTTTTTCTTGAATTTCAGCAAACACAAACACACCTAATGCTTACCAATAAGCTCTACAACCATGGCCATCCTGAATTTACCATGCTCCATTGCCTTTGACAGAATTTTTTTTGAATTTTAACATATAAACCTCAAAACTTCATTAAACTTTGAAAACAGTACAAGGGTGAATAAAAAGTTACAATAAGCTGTAAATAAGCTGATAAAAGACTACAATAAGAAAAAGAAAACTTAATTAAGAACTAGATGCCTTATTTGGCTACAAAAGGCCTAAATTTATACTACTCTCTTCAAGACTTGGTCTTCCAGGATGTGTTTCTTTTGTGAGAGGCTTGAAGCTTCAATCTTGGCCATTGATATCCCTTGTGCTTCTTTGATTTCATGGCAGTCGTTGGATTGTTCTTGAAAGGAGTGGGATTGCCAACATGGCAAGGTAACATTTGACTAGGGTTTTAGTGGAGAGGGGGTGAGGGTTTTGTCCGTTAGAGGTTTTAGGGGTTGCAGGGTAAAGGTGGGGAAGACAACATGTGACCCTGTGCTTGGGTTTTGTTGGCGGGAAAATTGGTTTTTGGGTAACAGGGGAAGGGTTTGGAGACTTGCCAACTTTGGTCCCTCAAAGATATAAGTCATATTGCAAATCAAGTCCTTGTGTGGTAAAGTTTATGAGGGGTTGGCAAAAACAGCCCCTCATTGTTATATGAGTTATTACATGCATGGTCCTTGTGGTGATACATCTTTAGGGGTTTGGCAGAATCAACCCCTAAAGTTATATTTCACTTAATTTGCATTTCCACCCCTTGAAGTTTATCTTTAACATACAACTTTATGATTTGGCATTTTTGGTCCCTCAAGTTTGTATTCTTCTGATTCAGCTTCTCGGAGTTGACTTTGACTTTGACTTTACTTGACTTTACTTTCTCGGGGTTGACTTTGGCTTTGACTTTGGCTTCTTTTCACGCTCTTTTCATTCTCGTGCTCGGTTTTGTCGTTTTTAGCTTTGTTTTTGTCTTTTTCTTGAATATCCGTTTCCTGCACAATACAAATACAATGTATTTTGGTACGTTTTTAGCCATTTAAGTCCGTTTTTAATGGAAAATGGTATGTGTAATTAGGCACATACCAATGCCACTCCATGCCATAAGTTGCTCAATTACCTGGGATAAACTTGCATAAAAAAGGGTCAACACAAAGGTTGAGTGAAATTCATAGGTTTGATATGTAATAGTTGAATACAAGTTTTCATAATAGAAATATTGGTATTGCAGGGATAATTATCATGGAGAAAAGTATTATCATGGAGAACAGTATTATCATGGAGAACAATATTATCATAGAGAACAGTATTATTACCTTAAACTCATGAATCACATAAAGAGATATTAAAGAGATATTGGGGGATATTACCCAAAGAGATATTAAAAAGATATTGGGGGATATTACCCAAAGAGATATTGGGGTATATTACCCAAAGAGATATGTACTTAGGCAATAATATATCAGGATAGCATATAGTTTAGAAAACACTTACATTCATGGTGTACAACAGGTATCACTGGTTTATAATGTATGTGAGGTTATGAACTCATTAAGTCTTTGAAAAGTAATCACATTGTTATGAGTATATAACTGAGTTTGTAACAAGCATGTATCCCCCTCGTGGGTTTATAAAACATGTAAATAAGTAAAGGTGAGGTTAT
The DNA here is from genome assembly GCA_026074375.1 of Tanacetum coccineum. Lineage (NCBI taxonomy): Eukaryota > Viridiplantae > Streptophyta > Magnoliopsida > Asterales > Asteraceae > Tanacetum > Tanacetum coccineum. Next base: position 6,188 of record BQNB010004175.1, on the reverse strand, counting down.
GAACTTTACCTGATAGGTAGATGCAATAAATATTCCAAAATGAAAGCTGACGACCTTATCACAATCTTAACGGGAAAGGTTGATATAGCAAAATGATAGTAAACAGCCACGTCATGCAACCTGAGTAAATATGTCAAGTCTTAGGAAGATTGTACTTTAGAACTTTGGTTCAAAGAGTTATGAGTTTGGATGAAAGTTTGCAATTAATGATCAAACCGTTCGCCATCATAATTCAGAGGTCATTCAGTAAACATTTGAGGAGCTAGGGCACTTTAAATCGTAAACCCCCAAAACCATTCAGAACATAATACCAAGATGAAACTCCTTAATATGAAGCTCCCTAGTATTGTGGTACAATAGAGATCTGGGACATGATTTATAAAAGCACATCGATGATCAATGATATAATGGTTATAACAGAATCGATTTTAAGCGTTTTGATCAATATCTGGAAATGTTAAGCACGTCAAGCATTAACTAAAGTTATGTCTAGTAAGGTTTTGAACATGATTCTATACTTTTTCAAAATGTTACATTTTAGACCCTTGAGAATGAAAAGTAGCAAAATATACCCTTGGAGTTTGCACTTTTATGAGTTTGGTCCTTCAACTTTAAAAGATATACCAAGTAAACCTTGTACTTTAAAAAGTAACTTAATAGAACCCTAAAGTTATAACTTTGATAAAATGACATTTTTAGCCCCTTTAGTTATAAGTTGCAGAAAGTTACGATATATACCCCTTGCATGGAATACTTTTGCAAAACAAGTTCGAATTGCCATGCAAGCTTATTTTTAACATTCCAAAAGACATTTGCAGGTTATAGATTATTAATATAAGCTTAAATATGAAGGTTTAACATAAACGAAAGTTTAAAATAACGATTCGTTAAGCTAGGAAGCAAAACGGGTTCTCACAAATATCTTTTAAATATCTTCTTATCGGTACTAACTATTTTACTACTAACGGTACTAACTATCCAACAGTACTAACACTTTGTACTGTCGGTACTAAGTATAACTGTCAGTACTAACTATTTAACTGTCGGTACTAAGTTAATAAAACATTAATCCTAACAGTATGGTTTTGGATCAAAACGGAAAATGAGCATGAATTGAGTTATGAAACTTTAACAAGAGTTTATTTAGGATCATATGAACATTATAAGGGTGTAGGAGCAGGTATGAAGATGATATAACCTAGGTTTGAGTTTATAGCTTGAAAACGGGTCGAAATCGGGACTTTTAGCTTCGTATGCCTAGTTTTCTTGCTTCGGATCTTTAAATCTTCAAAGCTTCACTTGCTTACTTCTCTTAGCTCTTATTAGAACTTATTAGAGAAAAGTATTGCTGCCTTATATGGGTTATAGAGAGAAACGGGTGGGTGCGAGTTTGAATGAGGGATTTGTGCTTCTATTTATAGTCGAACAAGATGGAGGAGGATAAGGAAGCTTTGTATTTTGATCCAAGACATGTGTACTAGCTACTAACTGATGTGGGAAGTCTAGATGATGAGTTTTACAAACTAGGATAGTAGATTTAGGTGGTGGATAGCTTCTATGCTTGTCACGGCTGAATTAGCTACCAAGGGAGTCATGTGGCTTCAT